>VZTD01004439.1:943572-1166072 GCA_013397725.1 Rhagologus leucostigma
CGGGCAGCGGGCGCCGCCGCCCCGTCGGGCCGCGCAGGGCGGAGCTGTTCCGGGTGCTGAAGCGGGAGCGGCCGCTCGGTGCCGTGCCGCAAGCCAGCGGCGCCCCTGCCCGCGGCCACCGCCGCTCCCGGGAAGGCCCTTTGGGGAGCGGGGGCGCGGGGGCTCCCGCCTCGGGCCCTCCCGGGGGCTGCCGGAAGATCCNCCTCCCGGGAGCTGCCGGAAGATCCCTCGGCTGGTAGCGGCGTTGCCAGAGGTGGCTCCTGCCGGGGGGCAGGGAGGGCGTGGGGGAAACCTGGGGTCTGGCTGCTGCTGGTGGGCACGGCTGGCCTCTGCCCGCGAAGTTTGGGGGTTCTCCTCTCCTCCCTTTTGCTGCTCCTGCCCACCTCACGTGTGACAAATAATAAAAATAATCGTGTTGACATTTAGAGGAATGAAATTAAATATAGAGAGAGTAGGAGGTGACTTAGCAGCTCTGAACGTGTCAGGTGCAGGCAGCTGAGGTGTGTGCCTGTTTTTAAAACGTTTCTCCCTGGCAGGGTCATCTCTGCCCCCTCTCCCCACACACGCATGCACACACACACACACATCCCCAGCCCAGAAGAGGGCTTGGCAGCAGCTCTGGCCATGCTATTGTGCCTGCCTAAGTGCTGCTGGTGAAGAAATGTAAGGGAGGGGAAGGGGAAGTGAGGGAGGTGTTGGAGATCCTCTCCTCCATCAGGAGAGGTCTGCTAATACACAGCTTCCAGAAAAGATACAGCAGCTTAGGGGAGAAAAACAGCCTCTCTGCTGAAACATTTTGGATGTAGAGACCTCTTCAGAGGATGAGGGTGAACTGTGGCATATATATTATTTTGAAAATAGGAGAGTTGTTCTCTTGTTGTTCTCTTAAATAAGGGCAGCTGAGTAAATATACATAAAATACTGCAACCCATTACAGAGGACTAACACCTGGGATTAGCTAATCTGAACTGTGAATAATGTCAACATCAGAGCTCGCTTGAATTGGATTTTCTCTGCTGTAGCAGAAGATATCAGCCCTAAAAGAAAGCAGGTGGCAGAGAAAAAAATGTAGTTTGAAATTTTCAGAAAGCTTTCCAAGAAACCATTGCAATTCTTTCTCATCCCAGGAAAAATAAACCAGTAGGTGTGCCATGCATGGTGAAGCCTGTCAGTTCCTACTGGGAGCTCAGGCCGCTTTATTTTTTTTGACCTGTACTGGAAACAACCAGAACTGGGCTTGGTAACATCATCTGCAAGAATAGGACCCTGTAGCTTCACAGGTGATAGTGTTTTCACAAATAAATTACCATAAAATAAATTGCAGAATAAACATCACGTTTTCTGTTTAACACTGTTCTTGTAATAATAAAATGTACTACTGAAATATTTGAAAGTTTTGGAAAGGTAAGTAGTTTACCTTTAGATTACACCATAAAAATGTAGTCTAGTATAAACATATATGTTAGGATTTGTGTTTAGCACTGCAAGCTATTACAATTTCTCAGTAATTCCAAAATGACAGCAGAATTTTCCTAATGTCCAACAGCAGTCGAAATCAAAAAATAATCATAAACATTCACTATTGATCAACTTTGTGATTTAACATGTTATTAGTTGTCATTTCTTATTATTCTGTTTCAATTCCTTGCAGATTAGAAACAAAAACAATAGAGGAAAATCACCCCCCTGGATCTTAGCCTTGGCCTTTTTCAAGCAAAGAGAAGAGGAGCTGTCAGGCTTTGCATGTCAAGTGGCCACTCGGCTGTTTGACAGCTTCTGGGTTTCAACCCCATTGGGATTGAGGCAGCTCAAGGAACCACGAGCGATGAGTCCTGTCGTCTGCTGACGCTGCTCTAGCACCATGGCAGACAGGCTGTGATATGACAAGAGGATCCATCCTAGGGAGGCAGTGTTGGGATCAATAATTGGCTTCCTGGGAAACTACAGCTGGTGGAGAGGATGTAAAAGGAGGTGCGCATGTGCCAGGATATTGCTACAGCCTTGCCGAGCTGGTGGATCCACTTGGAGGAGAGTTTTGCCACTGATCTTGGGTTTTTTCCCGATTTGGTAATGTTGGCTTTGGGGAAAATTTCTGCTGACTCACCCACCCCTGGACACCTTTTGTGGAGCGTGGCCAGCCAGTGAAGAGATCCAACGGCTCCTTACCCCCACTGCGGGTCCCCTCCAGTGGCCCCTGGCACCATCTTGTGCCCAACCCCATCCCGTGGGGCGGCTGCAGCCCCCCGCCCCGGGGAGTCTCCCACAGTGACCCCCGCACCCGGGGCGGGGGTGAGCGTGCCCGAAGCTTCCAGCGCGGCCGGCGCCCGGCAAGATTTTACCCTGTCTGCCGCCGGGGCCCCGGTGCCGCCCCCCGCCAGCCCTGCCGCCCCGCTCGCCCGCCCCAGGCCGCGCAGGATGGGGGCGGTGCTGGTGCGGCGCGGGGGCTGCCTGCTGCTCTGGCTGGCCCTACTGCTGGGCTGCTGGGCTGAGCTGGGCAGCGGGCTGGAGTTCCCGGGTGCGGAGGGCCAGTGGACCCGCTTCCCCAAGTGGAACGCCTGCTGCGAGAGCGAAATGAGCTTCAACATGAAGACACGCAGCTCCAGCGGGCTGGTGCTCTACTTTGACGATGAGGGCTTCTGTGACTTCCTGGAGCTCATCCTCACTCAGGGAGGACGGCTACAGCTGAGCTTCTCCATCTTCTGTGCCGAGCCCGCCACCCTGCTCTCGGACACGGCGGTCAACGACAACCTCTGGCACGCTGTTGTCATTCGCCGCCACTTCAAGAACACGACGCTGATCATTGACCGAGCCGAGGCCAAGTGGGTGGAGGTGAAGTCCAAACGGCGGGACATGACTGTCTTCAGCGGGCTCTTCCTAGGGGGGCTCCCGCCGGAGCTGCGGTCGGCGACGCTAAAGCTGACGCTCTCCTCCGTCAAGGACCGGGAGCCCTTCAAGGGCTGGATAACAGATGTGCGGGTGAACTACACGCAGGCGTCGCCGGTGGAGAGCCAGGAGGTGCGGCTGGATGACGAGCAGAGCCGGCTGTGCGCCAGGGACGACGTCTGCCTCAATGGGGGCGTCTGCTCGGTGCTCAACGACCAGGCTGTCTGCGACTGCTCCCAGACTGGCTTCCGAGGGAAGGACTGCAGTGAAGGTAAGGGGCCATTTCAGCTCGCCCCATCGCCCCCCTCCCCATCGCTCTGTGGAGGGGACAGGTCAGAGGCCAGGCCTGCATGAAGCATCATCTGTATGAGTGGATCTTCCTCCCTCCCCTCTCTGTCCACCATGTCCCCAGCTCCCCTCTTCCCCACCTTCTCCTCCCTGTCTTCCACGTGTCTCTGTGGCCAACCATGGTGCCATCACTCTTCTGTTCTCTGCGAGGCTGAGTGAGAGGAGGAAGAGGATGTTATTTGAGCGTCTTCCGGAGGTGGGGTGGGATTTGGGGTTGTTCTGGGTAAAGGAAAGATGGGTGCTGGGTACCAGGTGTCACCCAGATGGCAGGGGGTGGCATCATGCTCGGTGGGAGATGAGGGAGGGGCTGTGCATGCTTATCACAAGCAGCTGGCGGTAATTAATTTGGGGAGCAGAGAAAGTGATGCTGGGAATAACTTAACTGGATCAAGTGCAAAGATGACCTGGGTCTGATTTTGTAGGGTAGAGGAGACCCAGTCCACTTTGTATTTGCCTCTGCTATGTCATTGAAATAAAATCAGTGATTTATTTGTGAATTCCTTAAATTGTTGCCGGGGAGGAGGGGATTAAACAGAGGATTATGTTTTTACATGAATGTGAATGGTACTGCTTTGCAACATATTTAGCAATTCACCATGCCAGTTAGACAGGGAGAACACAAAAGGGCAAGGGGGAAGTACATACTCCTAGACCACAAAATGACTGAATAGTTTTACCAACGAAGCAGGAACCTAGAAAAACAGCAGTTTCCTTAATCTCACCTACAAATAAATCACTGGGTAAAATATGATTCATATTCAGTGCCCATTGTTTTTGGCAAATAGAAAGAATGTGAACGTTTACTTTGCAGATGCATGCAGGACTCTTGTTTTTATTATTTTGTTAGTGAGTGTACCATTGCTTGCAGCTCCTTAGGCATAGAGATTATGTGTGTTGTGTACCTAGAGCAAGACGTAAAGGTGTATAAATGAAATAAGAGCAAATGTATCAAGGGAAAATATGATTATCATGTCAAAATTGGACAGCAAAGACCTAAGTTTAAAACGTAAAAGGTAAATATAAGTAAGATATTATCAGCCAAATTAAGATCTTCACTGAGTGGCTGCATGACATTTATGGCTGAATAATTTGCCTTTAGCATTTCTATCAGATTTCACTCATTATAAGAAAGAAAACATAATTTGTGACTGTGCTTTATTATGTAACACCTTCTGTCCTTAGTGTCAATACTCAAAACACTACAGTCATTCTGCATCCTGTTTACTTTATCAGCTGTTTATCTCTCATCTGCCATTCGTGAAAACTTCAAACCCTATTAACACTTTAGTAATTTTTAATAGGAACAAATAATAATTTCAGAAAATTATTCATTTGTACTTTCAATTGCACCCATTCCTAGAAACTGTAAAATGAAATATCTTTTCTATTGGGTAAACCACCTCAATGGATTTAGTATTTGGGTGTCAATTTTTGATGTGTGATACTACATAATACATAGGTGTATGTACAATATTGAGTTGTCTTAGCTTCTCTGAGTTAGGCCCTATTATAAAAAAAAAGACATTTATGAGATGTAGCAGCTTTGTTAAAGCAATAATGGTAATTTAAATACTATTAATACTATTACACATTTATATGCCCTTTACACTAAAACATAGTTTATTTATTTGAAGTTATTTTGAACATATAATACTTACATGAAAAAGTTCACATAATTGCATGTAATATCAGTCAGATAAATTCTTGCCTTTACATAATAATAGGTTCAGTAGCTATTTTTAAGGAACATTATTATGTTTAGATTGAATGTTAGTGAAATACATGTCTATATTTATATTTAGTTAAAAAATGTATGGAACTTTTAAGAAGATGACACTCAAAATAATATTTAGAATCCCCCCCAAATTAAGGCAAAATGCTGACTTCATTTAAGTGCTAGTGGTTTTATACCTGACATCGGTGCAATCAAGATTCTCCTCACATTTCCCTTGACTACTAAGAAGCCTTATAAAATAATAGCAAGACTTATAATTTTCACATAAGGTATTCAGATTCTGATTTAATTTGAAAGAGGAGGCAACATTTCCCCTGACAGCAACATAAATGGAACTACATTGCAGTTTCTACCTGTTAATTGAGAAAAGGTAGCAACTGACACTCCCATCAGTCAGGTTTTGATGAAGGGATTAGAATTTACTCCTATATGCCAGCAAAGATATTGAACTATTATAAATTATTTAGTATTCTAAGAAACAGAAAAGGCAGAAGGACAAGTAAAGCCTTTATATCTGCCAGGAAAGAAACCTTGGCTTCTGCTGTTTAGTTTTTCGTAGCCAACATGGACATTATGCTGTTGAACTTTGATCTCTTGTTCCCAGAATGTGTAAATTTCCCACACCCTTAGAAAGACATTGCCATTACGAGAGGATCATCTCAGGCTGCAATTATCTGAAGGGGTCTTTCGAGTTTTCACTCCTACCCTTTTGGTTTTTGTTTAAAAATGGTTTTAGATGGGAAAACCCCTCAACTTTCCATTTTTATGTGAAATTGTAGCCACGTGTCCTAGTTGATACCTTTTCTTTAAAGGTGAAAGATGGTCATTAAATTCTATTTTCCTTGGATTTTTTTTTATATATTTTTTTTTTGTCTTGGATTTGTTGTTGTTCGATATCTCTGCAGTCTGGTAAAACACAGAGTTCCACAGTGTAATGAGGAGTGTGGGAATTAATATCAACAACAGTGAAGAAAACCTTTTCAGCATTTTCTACTCTGACTTGCACGTTTAAGAATTAAAAAGTAATAGATTTAGAGTCAAAGTTTCAAGTCTTAAGATGCCATTTTTAATACAAGCTCAATTATTTTCAGGAGAAAATCTGGTGGGGTTTTTTCCCAGATTTTCATGTTTGAAAAGCTTATTAATGATACCCGAAGTAATTTTTTTTCTTGTAAGAATGAAGTTCAACCAAGTTTTGGGCTGGGTTTTTTGTTTGGTTTTGTTTTTTGGTTTTTTTTAAACCCATAGTAATATAAATTATTTCCAGAAGGCTTAACTGGTTTTATACTCATCTAAATCAGGAGTAGCTTCATTTATGTTTTCTGAACTACGCCACTGTGAGAACAGTGCAAGCTAGGAAAGAACCATTCAGTCATTCCCTTTGTTCCAATAGGGTCTAAATTCTCTTCAATGGGACCTTTGGCATAAATCACAGAAAAAGGACTGGAATTTTACTTAAGAGTCAAGGATGTGCCGTCCATAGCAAAGAAAAATATGATCTCTAGCTGTTCTCTGGTTGATAAGTCCATGAGTAAAAACAGTACAAGAGCCTTCTAAAAGAGAAAATAAAATCTCTACTTTGTACTGAAGAAGGCAAGGGTATATTATTGCACATAATAATAGTGACTCAGTAGAAGGAAAAATACACAAAATTGTAATAAATTTTATTAGGAATAAGACTAGCATTGAAATAAGCCCTGATTGCCATATCAATTTTCTGATAAGTTTTTGACATACATTTCAATCTTCTATTCAGTTAAAATTACAATATTTCCTGGAATTACTCAAATTGGTATGGCTTGATTCTATGGTAAGGAGAGATTTTTATTAAAAACACTGACTTTAAAGTCAGATTTTCAATGAATTAAGTCAAGGTCCTAGAAGGTAAGGAGAATACATGGTTCATATCAGTGATTTCATGAATCAGTAATATTCTTCTTGTAATTTGTCTCCTTAAGTTAAAATTTCAAACCAAAAAACCCTCTATTTTTCCTATTAAATGAATAAAATAGTGACCTTCTGAATTTAGACAAAAAAAAAAAGCTATAATTATCCTTTCATCCTCATTTATATAAAAATAACCTTTCCAGTATCCTGTCTGAGAAAATAAGCAGATAGGTCTAAAAGGGGTAGTAAAATACACATGCTGCATTGAGTTGGGGGAAGTTTCTCACTGATGCTAACTTCTTGTCATACCCTAATTCATACCCTTCTGCTTTTCTGTATCTCTAACTGCCTTAAAAAGATGCAGACAGGATCCTTTATCTTTTTAAAATACAGCTTCCCTGCTTACCTCGATTTAGCATCTATACAGCCAATTGCTCTGTGGATTCAAACTATTCCTGTTTATAATATGTTGCATTTTAACTGTTCCACTGAGTTTCTGGTTTGGGAGAAAAATGAGGACTGTTCATGCAGCTGTTCACTGTAAGAGATACTCTTCCTTGTCAGATAGTCAGAAGTTGATGCCAGCTACGGTTTGAACTGTGAAAGTGATTTTTGAGGAAGTGAGTTCCAGATGTCTCAGCCTAGCCAGCATTTAGATTTGTTTGTTTGGGTTCTGAATATGCTCCATCAGTCTTTGTTGTAAATCCTTTTGCATGTCAACTTTTTAAAAAGTCATCCAATATTTATATCTCTTTGAAATTTTTGGATATTTTACTCCATTTTATTCTCTTTATGCCTTGAATGAAACATTTGAACTTCTTTTGGCATTAATTACCTATTGCAAGTTGTGTGTTTGAGTGAGATGTTGTTGAACTCATTGCCTATAGTCAGTCCTAACAGAGTAGTTGCCATGGTCTTTATCCCTCTTGAATCCTAGCTAAATATGTTTTGGACTAGTAAATACTTTGAGCAATACTTGCCTTTTTGATTTTTATCTACATTTATCTACATGATCTGTGTTTCTTCTGCATGCTGAATTTCTTGTCAGTGCCAGTGGGCACTGGGTGACGTTGGTTTAGAAGGAGGACTAGAAATGCACCAGAGCTTGTAGTTAGGTTCTGTATATTTACAAATTATATCAATAATTTAGCAATAACTATTTCATTTTATATGTTATTTTTAAATGGTGACTTTGTTCTCAGAGTAGAATCTTGAGAGCAGATAGTCAAGTAATCAAAAAGTCTTTCAGAACTGTGTTAAATCTGTGCCCTTCACATTTAGTCATATGAAAACACAGTCCTTATGCCAGTTTAAAGCACAATTTTGAATAATTTTCCTAATTAAATTTGATGTATTTTTCTGTTTGCCAGGATTCAGCATTATAGGATATTGATTTCAATATCTGCCTCATGTAAAATCACAGGAATTTAAATACTGTTTCACTGGTAATTAGGAGTTGGCAGTCTGTTTTTTATTATCTTCTAAGGAGGTTTCTTGTTGAGTATTACTAATCCCTTCAAATGCTGATATTGAAATACTTCCAAAGGACTACTTACACTTGTAGCCTAGATCTTGGTACTCCAGGTAAATAATATTTTAAATAGTGAGGTTGTTGTTTCCCTTTGTGCCTAGTTGAGGTTTTGGGTCCCTGTTAAATTTAAGTCTATATTGTGAATTACAGACAGCTAATATGCTAGAAGAATTTAAATCTAGCACCACAGGACCTTGTGTCAGATTGGTCATATTCATTCAGAATTTCAAAATCATATATATTAAAATTGTCTGTGTTTTGAGTTACACTTCAAGGCTTGCAGGCATTTTGGACCAAATGTACTTGATCTTTTTTTGCAGCCGAAGGTTGGCTCCCTGAGAGTCTTTTAACAGTAGATGCTAGCCAAGGATTTGTGGGATTTTACCCCATCATCATTACTGACCTGATGGAGAGGAATGGGGAAACAGGCTGGCAATTAAAATGAGTTCCTGATAAAAATAACTTTATGTAGAGGCTAACATTAATATGTGCAGCTTGGAGGGTTCATGCTTCTTTTAATAAACATATTAAAATTGGTTGGTAACTTAAAACAAAAAGCTTCATCCATCTCTCTTGGTGAGCTTAATATGGTGCTTTATCCACCAGAAAGCTTGGTGTTCTTTTCAGAAAACATGAAACCATACCAGTTTCTGAAAAAATGCTCTGTCCAGTTTGTTGTGCTATAGTTGAAACTTGTGTACCTTCATAAACACATGATTTTACAGAATAGTGAGGGGCATTCTGAAGTGTTGAATACCTTTGTGAACCTGAGGACTAAATTGTAAAGACCAAATATGCTTCTTTCAGGGAATGACTGGTTAGGGTGTGACAGACATACCTTTAATTGTGTTGTTACATATAGAATTGACTAGCAAAGTCAGGGTAAATAAGACTTTGCTGCCTTTATTTAGTTCTACGCTGAGCTGGGATCATAATTTAATCTTTTCCAAAAGGATGTGCACTTTCTTGAATGACACTTTCTTCCTCTGTACTGTGGTGATGATATCTGAGTGTATCACAAGCACTTCAGCAGCCTGGATTATGTTGTCATGTATGCAGAACACAATTTTTCAGCTCAGGTGCTCTTCTGCCAAGCTAAAAAGTAGCTGTATGTGGTGAATTCGTGCAAACGTGTAGCCATTCTCCTGGAACTTGGAGTAGAATCAGTAGGATCAATGAGTGCTTCAGTGCACAAAATACTTGCAGTAACCAACAGACTAATAAAGTAGGAAAACCCGCATGGTTTTGATAGGACATTACTTTCTCAGTGACCCAAGCAGTTCACACCTCTTTTCCAGTTTGTTTCCTCCATGTGTAAAGTTAAACGACTCCACACAGGAGTTTTTTTGGTAGCATTTTTTTCCTGTTCATTAGGTGCTTGAAAGATGAGAATTTCTATTGGGTATCTAGGAGAGGAAGTCAAGACTTGAAGTTCCCTTTACTGTCATGCAACCTCTTTAGTCTACAGAAATGACAACTGTTAGTTGGCTTTGAAGTTGAAGGCCTTCCTACTGCCTATCCATAGCTGAGTGTTCAGAATAGTGTGTTTTTTCTTGCTTTTTTGTCTGCCACTGTCTGCCATTGTTCTGACTAGACACTGGAAATGATGTAAGTTGTCACCTGCCAGCCACTTTTCCTTTGAGATTTCAGCTCTTCTTACGGTCACAAGAGTTCTTATCTTTTGCAACATTTCACCTGTATAAAAGTCATCCTTATTACTGTAGAAGGATCCTTATTACTATAAAAGGATCTAGGATTTAATGTCTGAGGAGAGGGAAGAACTCTTGCTTCTAGTCAATGACCACATAATTTTTTAGTTTCATTCTCTTCCATTTTCAATGAAAAATCTGGGGGTGAAAGTGAGAGGTGGCCTCAGGTATGCTTCATTTGAGCTTGTCAAGAAATAAGACAGAGGTGGCTGGCAGCTGTCTGCAAGAACAGGGTTCTGTGATGAGATTTTAGATTTCTTTAATGCTATAGAGGGGATTACGAACCTAGAATTACTTAGCTATGTCCTAATAAGCAGCAGATTTGGGACCTATTAGATATCCGAAAAAAAATGTTCTGTTTTCATTTTCCACTGGAGTCGGTTTGAAGTCCCATTGACTCAAGTTTGGAATTAGGGCAAACCTAATAACCTGCTGATTCTGAACTTATTATTCGAGTAGGAATATGAAAACAGAGAGAACTAGGGCAAATTAAATAACCTGCTGATTCTGCCTGTAGTATTCATCTGGGGATGTCTATAGAGAAAATACTTTTCATGAATCCTGATATTTATTACCATGTTCATCATCACTATAATTATTCATTAATTTAATATGTGCCTTATGAACCATACTGGAAGAGTGAAGTTATATGACTAATTTTGTCTTGCATTTAAGACTCTCTATGATCTGAGGGAAAACCTGGCTTCCCAAACAAATGGACTGTGCGTTCACTGGACTCACATTTGCAGTTGCTGCCACTACAAGCTGTGAAACAGTGGATTTTGCCTATGGAAGTGTTGTATCCCAACAATGCTACACAGGTGTGCGAGTCACAGATTTCTTTCAGACTGTGCCACACTGCACAAAGCCTTGAAATGAGAACATTTGACTTTTTGGTGATTTTGTCTAGAGAAAGGGCTTTGCGTTGCTTAAAGGCAGAGAATCTTGATTGATTCTTCCCACAGTGCTGTCTTTTTTAATTAAGTGAATGTGTACAGCCATTAAGGAGGTCACTGGCATTAGACTATGCACCTGGAGATGTATGTCACAGTTCCAAGGTTTCTGAATTACATCTTAATTTCCGATACAGAATGACCTTCATGTTGATCTGCTTTCTCTTTCGTGGCTTTTAGCTCTAACAAAAGGCATTTTAAAATGACACTTTTATCAAAGGAGGTATTTCCATTAATAAAAGATTCCTTGAGAAAGACTGCATGTATGTAATATAAATTATATGTACTTTCTTTTGAAGAAGTGTGTAGAAAAATCACAGAATTAGTGAGTAGATATGGAGTGAAGATCTGTATCTCAAAACTGTCAGTTTCTTTAGAACCTTATCCTGATTCTTCTTTGTTTCCAAAGGTGACAACAGGAATCTTCACACACATATCAGCATTTGTACAATGGGTGTCTAGGGCACAGCCACAATGCATGGCTTTAGAATGAATTACGGTCTTGTAAAGGTTATACTCATTGTTAATAAAAAAGGGAGAATAGGGCCCTAATGCTAGAAAAAAAAGTGCTCTTCAGCCTTTAGAGATGTTTCCTGATTCTGGATCATGCAGGTGTGAAAAAAGTGATATAAAAAATTTGGATTCCACTGCTTGTTGCACAGAAACAGGCTGACACTTTACATTCGTAAAATTATTTGTACATTTTACATTTGTAAAATCAGACTCTTAACCTGGAAGGTCCAGGGACAGGAGTCAGAGAGGCAGGTGAGACACTGCAGCTCCTTCCCAGACTGCACACACTGCTGTGTTTAAGCACAGTGATTTTCAGGTGATCTTTGGTGATCTCAGTCTACTGGGTTGGACTGGTGCTTCACATGACATCCTCCCTCAGGATAGCAGTGGAATTTCTTCAGGAAGTTTCCAGGAATGTTGGTTCTGACAGAGAGATTACTAGTGTTGCGTATTTTGAATTTACTTTTTTTCCCATTTTTCCTCATCAGAGGAGAGACAGGTGAAAATGAAGTTTAGAAACTCATAGCTGTAAGTCACTTAATTCTTAGGACAATTGTGGGGTGATATAGGAAAGATTTGTAAACAGATTTTTTAAGAACAGATCAATGCCCTCCTCCCACATCCTTCTGAGATGAATGGTGCTCAACTTCTCAGGAGCTGATTCTCTGTGAAGTTGTTTTTTTTCTGTGATACTGCAGAAAAATAACTTCTGTAACATTATCACATTGCAAAGAACCTGGGAGGGTTTTTTTTAGAACCTATAGTTTTTCAGAGATAAATTGTGGACTGTTATTCAACATTAACAAAAGATTTGTCTGGTTTACAGTTAAACATTTACTGAAGAATTCTGAATATAGATCTCACATTCTTACGTAAAACATTCCTGACTTAAGTGTTATGAGGAAAACATCAGCATTTTACCACTAGTTCACCAAAAGAAAATATATTCAAATCACGTTTTCTTTGTTGGCCCAAACTTCCACTACTTTTCTGTGAACAATATATCTGTTGTGGTAGTTTCCAGGAATTTCTTTAGATTTTTTTTGTCACTGTTCTTGGTCCAAAGTACTTGAAGGAGCAGCTAGGATTGAATTTAGCTTTGAACTTGTTTTTTTTTTCTCTGCAGCAGTTAAACAACTGAGTCTGGAATTACAGGAAGTTGTAATAATAAGCAGTATAGCACAGGCTTTATTTTTGTTTTCCACATTAAAAATTTTGAAGCTCAAAAAGTAAACAAATAATGCATCAGGTTTGAAGTTCTGAGAGAAATATTTTCACAGTTTCCTATTCAAGTTTTTATCAAAGAGAAAATTCCTATGATAGAAAAAAGTTCAAGTGATAGAAGTTTTGACCTGCTATTCTTGTAAATCCACTGACAACCACATTCATTTTGACATCCAGAGGTTTTACTTATTCTCTCCACATTGGCTGGATCCCATTCTCCTTTTTTAAGTGTCATTTGAGTCTTTAAATAAGCAAAGTCTTTTTTTTGCACATTGTAAATACTTACATCATTCAGGTTCGCTATTCAGGTACATATTACCCATTGTGATACTCTGAGTCATGCTGGTGGATTTTGTAAATCTTAAACCATGAAAGCATCCACAGTGATGCAAGGGAATAAAATTTCCTTCCATCTTCTCCGCTATTAAAAAAAAAAAGGCAAAAAAACCCCCCAAACTGAAACATCCATTGCAGTCTAAGCTAATGGCACCACGGGAATTCAGAAGCAAAGCTGCCTTCAGTGAGTGGTGGCTTTCATCTTTTTTCTTTCTTGTGTTTAAGCATGGAATTTGTCTCTCCATTTTATTCACATTTGCATTAAAAAATAACAAAAAGCAGTTAGGGGTGCTGTATCTATTGTGACAGAGGTACATAAAATTCAAAAGCCTGACTCTAAGAGCTTAGTAATATTTAGT
This sequence comes from Rhagologus leucostigma, assembly GCA_013397725.1. Taxonomy (NCBI): domain Eukaryota; kingdom Metazoa; phylum Chordata; class Aves; order Passeriformes; genus Rhagologus; species Rhagologus leucostigma. Next base: position 957,051 of record VZTD01004439.1, read on the forward strand.
TATTTTGATTTTGCACTTTGATTTGGGCTTGTAGCCACTTGAATAGCCTAAATATATAAAGTGAGAGGGGTACAGGTTTTGATGCTACTCAGCTTTGCACTTCCTTAGCTTCTTCATCAGAAATCTGAAAAATTGTACATGTCTTGGAAACTTGCCCTTGCCCAGTCTGAGCTCTCAGTGACTTAAACTAAGCTTTCAGCATCAGAGAATGCAGAAAGAGATACTAAGGGAGTTGGTTACCCAAAGGAATTGGAAGAGAAAAATGTTCTTAGAAATCATATATATTGTTCTGTACAATATTTCTAAAATATTGTGCTTTTGTAGTTTTGTCACATTCAGTAGTAGCTCTGTCAATTGATGTCTTAAAATAATTTGTTGCAGTACTCCTTTCTTGTCTGTAAATCAGGATCGATGTCTGTTGAAGCTGATATGTTAAACAATTGTAAAATAAGAGTAAAGTCAGAATCAGGTCCTCTGGTTAGGAAAAAGATCTTTCAACTTTATTAATATTAAAACACCCCAAAATGTCAAGAAATAAACAGGCTTAATCTTGCCCACTACTACATAATTCTACTTTGCAGTCTCTATAGAAATTGCCTTTTCCATTCGGATATCTAGAAACATCTTGCCAGCACAGAAAAGACTGGTGGGAAGCTTTGCCTGCTTGTCCCCCACACCTGTAGGTAACAATAACTACTTTTTCCACTCTTCAGTTTCTCTGTGTTGTAGAGGCATAGCACGAACTTGAAATGTCATTTTCCCTTACAAAATTATGAATTAATGGCTAAAATTTTAATATCTTAACCCACTCTGATCCTCATTGATCAGATGAGCTATCCTGTGTTAAAATGCTTGCCCTTTGAAAACAGACTGTCAAGTATTTTTGTCATCTTCGTGTTTAAATCAATCTTTGCACTCCTTTGGTTACTCTCAGACACCCATTTAGTGCACAGGCTTTTAAAGCACAGCTCAGTATGGCCAGTTTTTGTCTTCTCAAATCAGTCTAAGTCCTCAGTGTCAGTCTAACATCTGTGAACATACTGCTCTCAAAATTTATGCTCTGAGACTTTTATAAAATAAAACACTTGTAAGCTATGAAATGTCAGGACAAAAGATCCTGTGCACTTTTAATTTCACCTGTTTCTGGGTATGCATTATGAAATAGTCTTTAATTACATGATCATATCCCATTTCATCCTTGATCTTTCTTCCTCATTCAGTGCATAGCCTGGATAATAAGTTCTTCAATATTTTGTTTCCTCCTTGATGTTCAGTTTGTAGCTCTGAGCCTTATTTATTGTCTATATTCAAATCATTTCTCTGAAGAGAAATCGGTAGTATTTCCTGGGCTTTTCTGAGGTTTTCATAGCTATAACACCTGAGCTGCTATGCAAATATTAAAAATTGCACAATGCTCATGTAAGATGACAGATGCTATTATCTCATTCATAGAGGAGAACTGAGGCAAGAGATACTGCAGGTGCAAACATTCCCTGAGTGCCCGTCTGAAGTTTTTCTGAGTACTTCACAGATAACACCGCATGCTCTAAGCCTCCACTAACACTTCAAACTTCAAACACTAACACTTCTGTGTTCTGGGTTATCCATCACAGTACTCTCTCAAAACAAATATTCGGAGCAACGTTAGGAATGACCACCCAGAAAACACCTGTCTTTAAAAGCTTGACCAAAATCTCGTGGGGTTTTTAGGTGAGAAGGGGATGGAATATATTTCTTCATTCAGTTCTCTTTGTTCTGAGGTACACCCCACTCCTTTTCAGCGAGGGCAGATGCACTGCTCAGTGGCACAGCAGCTTTCTGTGGTACTCAGTCATTACTTATGGCTAAGAATAGTCCTCCTCTGTGTGCAGATCAAGTGAGGGAAGCTCTGGAGAGAATTGCATTAAACTGTGTAATTAAAGGCTGTATCTTACCCTATATGAATAAAGTAGATGGATCTCAGTTACGTAAGAAGCCTTATGTCTCAGAGCTGCTATTTTTGACTTTGCAACCTAAAGAACATTCTTTTAAGATAGTAAAACAGGCAGTGTGTATAATTTTTTTTTTTTAAGTTTTTAAGACTCTTCTCCCACGCAGGCATCCCAGCCCCAGCCATTGTTTTCTGCACTTGAATGAGGAAGCTGCCTTTCTGCAGGGCTCGTTCCAGTAGGGAATTTGCTGAGGGACTGACACTTTCCCTGCTCCAAAACTGAGTGGCTGGACCTAGCACAGGTTCCAGAGCTTTGAATGGCAGGGAAGACCTGCTGAAGCTGAAGTTGAAGGTCTTTCAGGAGTTCACTGGTAAAATCCAAGACATCTCCACTAATGCTATGCAAACACACTTTTGGGAAAATTTGAACAAATTCTGGTGGGTTTCCAAGGGGTTGGCAAAAGGCTTAAAGCCGAAAGTCAAGTTACTCCTTCCCAAATGGTTTTTATATTTCTGCTTCAAAATAAGACTGAAGTCAAAAGGAATCAGTATGGATGTGAAACTTACTCAGAGTTCCCTTGGGGATATACTACTGCTAACATAAATGTCAGGTTTTCAGCTGAGATGGTTTTTTTGTGACTAAATCAAATACTTTTTTCTAAGACTGAAAAAAAGAAGACTTCCTTACTATACTGGGACACTCTATTTTCATTAATTACTGTAATCAACATTCCTGTGTAGTAAATGTGTCTTTTAAACAAAAGAACTAAAAAAGCCACATTAAAGTCTTACACAAAATTGTTTCAGGATATTTCAGTACCATTTTTTACAGTCAAATGAGTTTCTAAAATAAAATATGGACATAGTCTTTGCATGTCTGCCTATCAGTGTCGCCATTAAAAAAAGGGCCTAAAAATATTTCTTAAGCTCTCCCTGTAAAAATTTTATATAAAGAGTAGTATAGCTGTAATAAAATATTCTCTACACAAGAGCCAAAAATGAAGTGTTAATCGTTGGCGTGACCTGACAATATTTTTAAGACTCTTCTGTCTTTGTGAGAGCCACATTTATTAATGTTCCAGGACCTTTGAACACACCCATAGTATTTTTCCCTCTTATTTAGAGATTGTTACTTTCTCTACTTGCAGAGCTAGTTGCTCTTTCTTTCCCTGTATGTTAAAAAAAACTATGAAGATTAGAAATATTTATTTTCTCTGTTCCTTTCCATGATTTATCTTGTATCCAGTATGTAACACAATGTAGTATTTGCCTGGAAAGAATACCAATAAGAAGCTTTTAGGGCAGGAGGTGAAGACGGAATAAAGTCACAGTCAAATTCCCGATAAATTTCTTTCTTATCACTTAATTCACAGATGGTCCCAATGTATTTGTGTGGAATATTTTATCCCCTTGATCCTCAGTATAATTTAATGTATTTATTATTGTGCTGCAGATAACCACACTTATTTTAATAATACAATATGGCTTTTTACAAGCATATGATTATCTTATATGTTACCTCATGGTATTTTAATAATCCAGTGACATTTTCAGGAATATTAAATGTTATTAGTCCCACTGATTTAAATGGGACTATGTGTGTTAGAATGAAGAGAAAGGTTTTTAAAATAAAAAAGTTAAATGGTCAAAAAAGTATTAAAAATTGTGGTTTAAGCAGAATCAGATACAAGCTAAACTGCAGAATCATAGACGACCAATGAAGGTATTTATAGTTGTAGAGACACTATTCATGTTTTTACATATTATAAATGTCATGCCTGGTATGTAATCTAATTAGATTCATCTTTAGAAATGCCTTTTTTAATGAATAATAATGACCTTAAGCTCAGATGTCTGTATGCATATAAATTTTCTTCAAGCTCAATGTATATGTCATTTACCACCTTTTTGTTGTATTTTCTGTGAAAGAATTGCAGTGCTATTTCTTTAGGAAAGCTTAAACTCTGCAGCAAAATAGTACCAGTCAGAAATCCAAGTCCTATGTAACATCCCTAAAGGCTGTTTTTTGCTAAGCAGTGAAGGGAGTATAATTTAATACACTCTGATTTTACTGTCATTTAAAATATGTCCCCAGCTCAGCAGTACTGCTCTGAAAACTTCTTTTCTCCCTTTTGAAACATAGAAGATATAGACCAAGAGTGAAGGAAAAGTTTAGTAGACCAAGGGGACCATAGGATATCAATAAAAATGTATTGATACTACATCATCATTAAATCTACTACCTACACTTCTCAGACTTCTCAGACCTCTGTGATTGTTTACAACATTCATGCACTTCATAAACTGGCTAAAAGCCCTGCTCAATTGAATACATTTATAGAAAACAGATTGTCCTAAATGTAAATTTTCAAAGACTCCTAAATTAAAAAAAAAAAGATATAAAATTAAAGAATTAAAGGCAGTATTTCCCCTATTAACCACAGGAATATCTGTTTTACAATTGTTAATGTGCCATCTCTGGGATTTATAACACTGATATTAAAAATTAGTAATTTTAGCTCTCTCAGCTACAGGAGAAGTGGGCATGTGACTCTTACATCTCTTTGAAAACTCCTTTAAAAGAGAGAAAATATTTTCTAAATCACTGAAAGCTTTCCTAATATCTCTAAGAAATTCCTTAAATAATTTTTATTCTGGCCAGGACAATGATAATAATTAATTCTTGCAGGAATCAATCACAGCTATATAGACAGAAATTCAAAGTATTTAATGTAAAATTAGTCTCTCAATAAGCCTGGTAGCCTCATTGTACTGTATCTTAACGAAAATAATGAAGTTTTTCAGCTGAGGTTGGGAACTGGACCTCCATTTTCTGCGAGGCAGTAGCATCACTTTTAAATCAAATCTTGGAAAACCTCTTTATAACGAAATTTTTGTGGCTGTCAAAAGTATTTCTGAGAGTCGCTTTCCTTTTCCCTGCATTCAAAAGAGGTTCCTGAATTTATTAATTTTTGGAGTTTTTTTCAGGTATTATCAATATCACTTGGTGTTTTCTTTGGCTTTATGCAAAAGATAGCCTGGAAAACTGTTGACAAAATAAAAGACTGGCAATATTGTTGAAACAAACCTTTGTTAACTAAATAAATGATATCAGGAAAAGAATGTAACAAAAATATCTGAAGTTTTATTAGATATTATAGTAGTATATCAAATTTCAGCAAATTATTGGTCGCTGAATGTGCTGTGCACTGTCTGTCTCTAAAGAGAGAGCAAAAGTCTCAGCATGAGTCTCATCCTGCACTTCTTACCGTGTTTTTTGTCTTGATAAGAACTGTATGATACTTAATATACAACCAGCTGCAAGTCCTCCTCCGAAATGTTGGGTTCCTTCAGAAAATCATTTAAATTGTGATAGTGACCTTTGCTCCCAGGGATTGCAGTTGGGTTTTGTTTTTGCAGGATTGGCTATAGCTGAGAAAAACTTATTATGAAACAACTCTTTTTGGCTTTGGACCCAGATATTATTTCTTCTTTAGAAACTGGATCCTTCATAAATGATTACATCAGATGAAGGGTATACATCTGGAAGCATAAAATGGGAAAAAAAAAAGGAGAGATGAAGAACTGAGAAGTAATTAAGTCCTGGAAATGAGATTTGGAATTGCTATTTTATTTTCACTACACTATTACAAGTTCTTTATATATCTCAACTATTTAATCTGCCTCACAGTTTTTCATCCCTAAAATAAGGTTAATAATATTCACTGTCTCCTCTACTATTCCCTGTCTTTTTTGTTTAGCGATGTCTGAGGCTTAAGAACAAATTTTATTATATTTCTACCAATACATACTGCAAGAGAAGTAGATCCTACTTATGGTTTTAGATGTGACATATTATACACAATATTGAGCTGTGGTTGAGATACAAACATTGGAGCAAAAATTATAAATAAATTATTGTAATGCAGGGTATTCCAGATTTCTTTAAGGGCAACTATATTCCTGATGTGTTCATACATATTATTTATAAACAAATGTTCTTCTTTGGAATAACCATTTTGGGCCTGGTATGTGGCTTATTTCTCATAGTATGATATGACAACAGGATCTATTGAGTTAAAACTGTTTATTTATAAATGTGTCCTTAAAAAATGTACCATCAAAAGAGTCTTAATTTATCTACTTTGCAAGTAAAAGCAAAGATGCTTTTCAGAAATGAATTGAAAACCTCCTAGAATACATGTAAAATTGTATTTTATTGGGATAAATGTCAGCAGATAAGAATTTTCTTAGGTGTACTGCACTCTAATGGTACTTGCTGATGGTGTAGTACGAAGGATTTTAGAGCTTTCCAGCAGAAATCATTTACAAAGTGTCACAGAATATAAAACTTGGTAGTGGCAGAAAGGTGTAAGGGAGAAACAGTGATTTCCCTTAATACCTGGTTAGGTAAAGGCTATTCTGAACAATACAGATTGATTAGTTGGTAAAGAGGAAAAAAAGCACTTTTGTAAGCTTCCAGATTTTGGTTCTTCTGCTACGAAGAATTTGCCTACAAGCATAAGATGAATTCATTCAGCTGTATTTGAATTGAAATGAAGAACTGATTTTCATCAATGTAACAGTGGAATGATTCTCCTTGGGCAACCTTTGAAAGCAAGGGAATATTCTTTGTGATTTCAGAAATTTTTTGGATCAAGGGGTTTGGTTCTACCTCAGACTGCTTTAGCTCTCTGTCATGGAGTTTAGTAATACTGTTTTTCATGAAAAATATATCCAAATGTGTTGCCTTTACTAACAATTTATAAAACAAGTTATGCAGAAATAATTCCAGTAAGATCTTTCTATGATGAAATAATGTTATGAGGGTTTCAAGGATATGTAGCTTAAATGACTTTGGCTATAACATTTGATGTCATGGAGGTCTCATGAGGCTATCTCGAGATAGCAGTTGGACAGTAGATTAACAAGTAATTAACTTGTTTTTCATGCACAATGAGTAGTTGTTTTTAAAAGGATGGATAGACTGTCCAAATGACCATGTGAGAATATGTAAGTGGGACTGAACAGGCAGTCCAGCTCCACATTGTTTGCCATTTGGATGAAATGACCAGACACAGAGTGTATGACACCTGTGTCATAGCAGATGGTCACCTACTGAAGAATGCAAAATCTACAAAAAAAAGAACTGGTTAAACATATGTGAAAGGGTATCCTAGGTTGCATTCCAGTTCCTGTGTTGTTAGATATCATCAGGTATTAGAGAGCCATGCACAGCCACCGATGTGCCAGCTCCTTTCCATGGGGACATCTGCATGAGACATTCAGCTGAACTGAACAGCCAAGCAAGGCTCATAAATGAGATCACAAGGAAAGAGTGATAGGCAGAAGCTCTATCTAATGACACAGACAGAATCCCAGAATGAGCAATCCACAGTGCTGACCCCATGTTCTCAATTTCAGTTTGATTTTAAGCAGGATGACAAGGGGGTTGGGGAAAGCAAAGAACTTTGGCTAAATGAAATGTCAGCAAGTCTGCGATTGCAGGAGGGAGCATGGAGAATTCACTCCCTGAAATCTGTGAGAGAGTGTACTGAATGTGGAAACTCCTAATCAAAGGAGAAGTAAAGCATTATCTATGTCCTACATGTTTAATCATTAATGGAATACAAAAAGAAAACAATAATAAAAGAACCGGTTACTCTGTACTGTTGAACAGCTTACTGGGGTTTGAATAATATTGAGGAGAATAATATGGATATGCTTATTTTATCTTCAAAATATTTTTAGTCTGATATTTTAATTTCACTAAGTAGTGAGGAAATATAGAATCTGTAGCTTTGAAGACCATAATATTGTTTTGTTCCCTCCTCTGGAAAAAATAAGTCTTTGTTATAATTTACAGATATACTCAAACATGCTTTTAAATGGAAGTAGCCATAGCCATAACAAGATTTTATGAGTTTTTCTAGGCACAGGGTGTACTTACCTCTCATGATGTCTGTAGGAATTTGCTGAAAAACCAATGAGTGCATCCCATTCCTTTCTCTTTCCTTGTCATAGCTGTGTGTGCTGCCATTATGGGATTGCTGGAGGTAAAACACACACTTCTTGGAATAGTTTATGCTGCATCTGATACACCACTCCGAGATAAAAAAAATAAAGTACTCTTTGAAACATCTACTAATCTCTGGCAAGATGTTACATTCCCGAAATCTGAATAGTGTATTTTTTCAATTGCTGGTAAGATTTGTGTGTCCCAAAAACCTGTTGCTACTTTTGATCAGCTGTTTTCACTGATGGTTTTGGAAAAGAAATTGCATGTACAGTTTCCTTAGTATAAAATATATATTTATTTCAGGGCAAACATCTGAACGTAATTTTTGCTCTGTATTTAATCTATTCTGCAAGGTACACTGTACTGCAATTCTATTTCAGCAAATGATGACACAGCACTTTTAATTTGCTGGGGAGGGACAGGGAAAGACATGCATTTTTATCCTACTGGAACTGCTTACTTGCAAAGAAAATGTTTGGAGTCTGGGGCAATGGATCAAGTTGTTCCCGTACCCTTTCCATAAACCAGTTTTTAGCAGACACTGTTCATCAACAGAAATTTGGGGATATGTAAGTAAAACATGGCAGTCAGAGAGACAAGATTATATGTTTATTTGGGATATCCATGTGCCTCCTTTAAAAAGCCCTCAAAATATACACAGATTTCAAGCTGTGATAGAGTTGCATGGTCATTAGATTTGGGACTTGGAATTCTAATTTAGAGATTTTTTAAAATTTCTGTAAGGATAATACCAAATTGTCAAATGGTGTTTAAATCACACATGTCAGCAATGAAAGACATAAATCTCTGACTGGTTTGTCTTGACAAAAACTCTGTGTCCTGTACTCAGATCCACTTAGTAATAAATTGCACACTGCAATTTCATTCAAGAAGCAACCAGAGAGAGAATAAAATCCTAAAGGTTTTATACTCACCCATTAATTGATAATAATGTGCTAACTTTCAGAGATATCACCCCTGTAGTTCTTATATTTGGGGACTGTATTTGATTTTTTAAATTCAGTCTTCTTTAAATGTCAGTGGACGTGAGTGTCATACCCAATTTCTGCCTGGAACTACTTTCTCTTATAAAAATACTAACAGATTTGGTTTTATTTCCTCTAATCCCTATGCAAAGATGTTGAGGAGGATTAGGTTATTCTTGGGTGAAATATCATTTTATTGTATTTTTAGAAATGTTATTATATAAAAATCTTTCATGAGCTACCTGACTTAAACAGCATGACTGTGAAAACTTTCTAAGTATGCTCAGGAACATAGTTTTTTTTTGTAAGTCTCTTGAGAGGTCACATTTTCTCTGTGCCTGAAGTGAACCTGAAGGACTTTTAGCTTGTGGTCTATACTGTGTTTGCAGTGCTTTCAAAATATAAGACTTAATGGGTTAGTGGGTTCTGTGCTAAATGCCTTTTTAGTAAAAACTTTTCATTGCACTTAAATCCACGAGAGTTCTGCCATTCCCATAGTTTGTTTGTGGAATTAGTGGTATGGTCGCAGCCATTCTGATGCATGAGAGTTCTCTAGGGTCAAAGAATGACAAAAACAATTTGGCAACATTTGGTCCCCTCGTGATCTCAAATGCTTGAAAATTGTCTTAATTGTTCTTTGTATTTGCATTACTCCTTCTGGTATGTGCCTGTGAAAGAAAAAGGTAACAAACAGAAGTTACCTAGTTTGCTGAGGGAATGTAGACACATTTTTTATTTAATGTTACACTTAGATTTAGAGATAAGATCAAATTGGTTTTTTTTTAGATTACTTCTCTGAGGACCTTGTTGATTTGGCTCTTTCATGAAGAATCATTATTTTCCTGCACTCCCCTTTTTGACAAGACAGAATATTTTTATGTGAATTTATGTTGCACTTATAGAGAAAAGGGTATATTCAGATGTATAATTACGTTTGAAAGAATTATAAATTATATATAATAAAGATACACTGAAAGGAGAATTCTTATGCAATATATGTGAAATCACAACAAGAAGTTTAATTGTGGAACATTTCTTAATGAATGTGATATGTCTGTGCTATGAAAAGACAGGAATTGATATAACCAGTTGTATAAAAAAAAAGAAAGAAGTATTTCCTCCTTTTTATGGAGATACACCAGAATTCTGAGGGATGAAGTGAAGGAGGTATTTTAAGCTCATTGATTAAAGGCCAGTATAGAAGCCAAGGAAAATGAAGGAAATCTACCACTCAGGTGTACTCTTGAAAGCAGCAAAATAGGATTCTTGCTTCTGTAAGAGATGAGATTGTTGGAAATGCAGTACAAGGGCACTCCAAGGGGTACCCTCACCTTCACACTGGCCATTTCAAAGAGTAGCCATTCCTGAGGAAATTATCCAAGAAAGGAACCATATGGCGAGTCTGGGCCATGGGAAAAAATAGTAGTAAAGCAGCAGGATGCAGTTGGACTATATATTGTTTGACTCAGAACAGGTGCTTTCCCATTACATTTAGGACCTGTCCAAGAACTGGTAATTCAACAGCAATGCTAAGGTCAGAATTTGATAGCAGCACTGAATGTGTCTTGTCTTGGAAAGGCAAACCCATAGGGTAGCATTTTCCTAGAGGAACCTAATCTCTGAATAGACAAAAGTTGTTCTATTTCGTGTTTATTTGGCTCTCTGTCAACTAAAAAACCTCTCCCCCCAATTAACATTTCTCTTTTCACTCCCCTATCATCTCCACAATTCTATTTTATTTTCTCTTTCCTCTTGTTTGTGCTTTTTTTTGCTTAGTCTTGGAGTCTCTTTGGCTTTAGGTATTAAATAAATCAACCAAAAAGGGACAAGTCCAGTAACATTCCGTGTTTTCATGCCTTGTTTTTCCAAACAGTCTGGTTCAGACTTCTGAATTTGTTGATCAGAGCAACCAAGCAGAATCTTCTATCAGGATACAAGTCCATCATAATAGAATGCATTTGTCCTCATTTCCATCTAAACTTCTGCCAAATAGTTGTTTTGACTCTGCACTGTGTGAAGTGAGTAAAGATGATCATTTAGTCTGATTTGAACAACTACATGTTGTAAGCCAGTAGTGTATACACATACTACAAGATCAGTGTCTCTAAGCATTCCAGCTTGTGTTAATCTAATGATGCAACTTGGATTTTATCTGCCACAAATCTCATGCTCTGGGAAGATACCAGCTGAATTGGCCCAGGTTCCTTTAGAATATCACCAAGAGCCCTCAGGTCAGTGGAAACATCTGTTGGAATTTCATGCTAACTTTGCTACTTGACTATGACTATGCGCTTCCTATTGATTCTGCTCACGACTGTGTGCCAAAAAATGCCATTTAATCTTCGGTTCAGCACTTCTGCAATCTGCTGTTGGTGTCTCTGTGACAGTCAGCTGCTCTCAATCCACTGCAGTGTTCCTCTTTTACCTCATGTGCCATTCTAACTTAAGAAGATACACCTGTTACTACCCATTCTTCTTCTTTTTTTTCTTAATGAGTATAATACTCATCTTGTGTTGATCACATTTTCCAGAAATGACAGGATGTCTGAGATTCTCATGATCTTTCCTTTTAGCATTCCCCAGTTTTCACATCGCCTGATTTGCATTGCTGATTCTTTCTTGATGTTGAACCACATTCCACTAAAATTTCCTCCCTCAGATATTTGATTCTTATACTAAGTCAGAATTACTCATATTCCTTATTGAATGATATTAAACAGAGTAATAAAGATAAGGAAATGTATGTAGCAATCATAATTGGTTTTAGATGGCTTGTGTTATTGCAGGTAGCCTCTACAGGTTTGAAGGGTTTACAGGAAATATTTTATTCCTTTACAATCTCCCTGAGTGCCCTACCTCCCCCCTTACTGCTGTGTCTTCCCATTTATTTTCCTTAAAATCTGTTCCTTTTCCATTTCTCAATTTCCTGTGTGGTGATCTTTTCCAATTTCAGTGATGTTGGCCTCTTCATTTCAACCTTCCCAGTTTTACCCCCAGCCTAAGCTTTCTATAAAGACCTGGCTAAGGGGTTAACTGATTTCAAGGGGCTCACAGTTCTTTATTCAGTGTATTTATTCTTTTGCATATTTTTCTCCTTTGAACCACTCTCTCTAGCATTTGGTCACTCCCTGTAATGACTTTTTTCTCACCCACAGTGAAACCTTTGAAGTTGTACATGGAAAAATAAACTTTCTACCTTAAGGTGTAATTTCATTCAACTTCTTTTTGTTGCTGTCTCCGAAGGTGGGATTTAGAGAGCTTTATCACAGTGGTGTGTTGTAGTGCTGCCTATTGTAATACATAACACACTTTATTAAATATATATGATACAGTTTCTTATAAGTGTACCTAGAAAGTGACACAAATGGAACAGCAGAGCACCAGGACCTCCTCCTCAAAGTTGTTAATGCCGTTCATGAAAGAAATCCATTTGCAGTACTACAGAGTTCTCATGCCTTGAAAACCATGCTGAAAACAAAACTGAATACTTGTTATACTGGAAAAGTTTAAATCAAATTGCCTACAGAAGCTCCTGTGGGTGCCCACGTTTGGGTTTGATACAGCTGGAGCAGCACTTGTGTGTTTTTCAGTGCAGGCTCTGTAATGCAGCTGTTGTTGTTTCTTCACCCCTGGGTTCCAACGTGCAGGCAGAGAGGCCTCACCAGCCTTGCAGAGGATAGAAATGCTCCGAGAAAGGCAGCTGCCCGGGACTTCCGTGAAATGCAATTGTCTGGGAAGATCAGCAGATAAAGGGAATGCAATTTCATTCCCGCTGATTCTGAAGGCCTCTCACGTCGGACCTGTGGTCAAAAAGCTATGTTGCTTTTGTCTTACCACTCTATCACTGCAGTCATAGAGAGGTCCAAGTAAGCTATTAATAAAAAATAAAATACAATAAATAAATAAATAAGAAGCTAAGGCTTGATCTGGGGTGATTTTTTCCCTCTTTAGAATCAAAATAGCTGAGGAAGTCCAACAAAATTAGTCCAAAAACCAAGGGCCAAAAGTAAAGAATTAATCAATTTTCCTGACTAGCAACACATTATGCATCACCAAGAACAAAACAGTAGCAATGAGAAAAGGTCTAATGATGCAGCTTATAAATTGCAGATAGCCTGTTTGTGAGACATAAAAATCGATTATGGTCTATAAAGATTATAATGGTCTCACTGAAGGCTTGGAAACACTGTCTGTCATTAGAATTCATGAAGGAATATATTCGCCTATCCCTCAGTAAAGATTTTAGGTTCACCATCTGACAGTGTGGAGACCAGGTAGCCTAACAGCCTGTAAGCAATTCCAACATGAGGTGGAGCTCAAGGAAGCTGAGGAGCTTCTTCTGACAGAACTTCCATTGCCTGTAACAGCACTTCACCTAACATGTCCCATGGAAGCAGAGTATTTCCTTTTGTTTTCACTTTTATCATTGTCAAAGACAGAATGAAGAGAATAATCTCTCTCCTAGCACTGAAAACATCATAAAAACATGGGCTAAACTCTGTTTCTAACCTGAGGTAATTATGGACGGAGATAGTCAAGGTCTTCCAGCATCAGCTAAAGAAGAGAGGAAGCATGGCAGTGCATTGCATGCCTGAGCTCAGGAGAGAGGGAACACGTTTATCCTTTTAACATTTGATCTCCTTTATTTTAACCTTTAATTACATCAGTGACTCTCTATATGAGAGGGGAATTGGAGTCTATTCTGAGCTGTGAATTCTAAAACCTGTTTCTCTATAGGGATAAATAATTTATACGTTCTTGCAATCCAGCAATTTAATGAGCCCTTATGCATGAAAACAAATTTATAGCTCTTCGTAGCTACTGCAGAGTTAATCAGTAAAAATATCGGGGGTGAAAACAGGCAGAAGTTGTGTGCAGCTTCTGGGATCTCACGTAAATTTTAGAAAAATGGTGATGCTGTGACAATTGTCTTCAGAGTAGTTAAATTACTGTTTGACTGCTTTGAAGATCTGGAGCCACCAACTATGTGTTTAGTCTGTGCTTATCTAATGCTGGATCCCATATAATACAGGCCAAACAATTCTATATAGTAACTTCTCAAGGAAAGAAAATTCAAAGGAAATTAACTAACATATAAGTCCAAGAATTGAAAAGTGAAACAGGAATCAGCCTACAGGAAAATGTGGTCTGGAGACAAAGAAAACAATATTTACCATCCACATCTTTTACACTATCTCTAGATGGTCCCTACTAGTGTACTACACTAATAAAAAATCCACTTCAAATAGCATTAAGTTTTCTTTAATTTTGAAGCACAAACTTATTACAATATGCCTGCTGATTAAAATATGCTTACACATAGCTGAATTTTTTTTAATGAAGTGATTCATCCTTAGAATATTATTAAGAATTTTAATGAAATACTCCCACAGAAACGTGTCAGTTGCAAGAAATATTTCATCAGAGATAATCTTCATCTTAGTATAGAAAGGGAGAGCTGTATCCCTTAGTGGCTAAGGCGTTTATCCCTAGTGGCTAACCAGTGCCTGGTTTTTTGAATAAATTAAATATATATGTATATATATATATATATAAAATTCTCTTTAGAATAAATTTTACCTAAGTGGGCAAGTGCATCTCCTATCAACACATAAAAACACGAACACGTACAAAGATGTACTGAGTGAAAGCAAGCTGTAAAAGCCTTTGCATTTTTTGCTTGAAGTCAAGTTGAAATCAGCTCCAGTTGCAGAATACTGGAGACAAGATCCTTTAAAACTTAGTGTATTATTGGACATGTTCTTCTGACAAAGTCATACGCAAGGCATTTGGACTTCATTTTCTTATTTGTGAGGATGTCTTTTTCCAGAACTAGACCTATCAAGGTGCCTGAGATGACCTGTCTCTCCCAAAGATGGTGATTTTTCAATGGGCAGACAGCACCATATAGTGTGTATACAGGCTGCAAGCTTTGTCTCCATCCCTCAGAGTCCTTACAGATTAATTCACAGTAATGCTTTAACTCCCAATTTCCACGTAGTCATAAAACAAGAAAAGAACAAACAAACAAAGAAACAAACAAAAAACCAGGAAAAAACAACAGAAAGCATCAAAAAGTTGGTAGCCTCCTGTGTAAGTTTGTTTTGAAAATAATTTATATATGTCTTAGCCTTATGAAGTAAGTATGTTTAAGCCAGTGTCTTTATAAATTAATGTCAGGATGTTTTAGAAACCACTTGTGTTGATGGGAAAACTCCACAAGGGATATGGCCTAAGTCCTGTCAGCTATCAAACAGTGATTATCCTTTACTATTTATGATTTGCACTGAAAGACAAGATTTGAAGAAATCATACACGTGCGTCACATTTTCACATGGAATTACTGGTTTCAAAATCAATTGACCCTAAATGGGTCTTTATGCCTTTTTTTTTTCAATTTATATGACATCTGTTAGCCAAATCCTGGCCACATCATTTTTAATTGAAATGTATGAAAGCTTCTGGCAAGTAAAGAGGTTACCTTCTCACGTGTCTGTCAGAAAGCAGAAAAGGAACTTCCTTCCCTTCTTCAGGACATCTATACTGATATTAATCTATAGAATGGCTGCCTTGTTTCAGCTGAGTTACCTGAATGAGGGATATAGTGCCCAAATGGGTTGGTCCTTCACGGTCTCTCTGGGAGCCAGAAAGGATTAAAGAAACAAGAACCTTATTGACCATTTAACATATAAGCCTGGAGCTCTAAGTTATATTACCTGAAGATGACACAGCCATTAGTATATCATTGAATTCGTTAGTTTTTCTGACCACTTTGGGACTGCTGCTTACTCACCTGCAAAGGAGAATTGGTTATTCCCTGCTTTTAAAAGTATTACATAGGCAGGTTTTCATTTTTAATTTACTTAATATAGTTAAACGGACACTCAGATGTCTACAGCATCTGAATGAGTTAGTGGTTAATCTTGTCATGTTAGAAAGAATTTGGTATATTTATGGCATGTTAAAAGATTTTTTATAGCCACATTGGTTTAGGTTCTAACAATTTGTGTTCCACAACATTTTCCAACTGAAGAACTTGAGACAGAAATCTCCCCAAAAAAGACATGTAATATACTGGTTATTTTTTCTTTAAATTAACACAGAATTCTTTCTGTCATAGCAGAACATTTATTGAGCTAAATCTTGTTTAGACAAATACCTGAAAGATGCCAAAGTAGCAAAAGGAAGAGTGTAATGAATGACCACTGCTATTGTTAGACTACAGAACTATTAATCCATGGCCTCAATATCAGCATGCCTTGAATGAAGATGCCTCTTAAGAAAATAACAATGTTTTAGAGCTCTACTGAAAGATTTGATATTTAATTGTATTTCTTGACCAAAAAGCATAAACAACATAACAATAAGCATGTGAAATCTCCATATTCTAATGATAATGGTTAGCTTTAGTTCTCTGTCTAGACCTCCTAAATGGTGCTAAGTGAATTAATGAATGCAAGGATGAGAAGTGATTCAAGCACTCTGTCCTCAATATTAATTTTTCTCGATGCCAGCAGAAGTTGTATAACCAATAAAGGAAGAAGTGCTTAGGCATATTCTCACACCTTTATAGTTTGACAGCCCAGAAGTGTTAGGAGGAAAGGGGCAAGTGGGTACGGTGCCTTAACAGAGAGGAAGGCAGACAAAATGGCATTTCTTTGTAATGTGGCTGCTAATTTCAATGCCTCCTTTTTATTACTGATTATATCCTTTGAAAGCTGAACAAAATAATGAATTATTTATGGAGAGATTAGGGATGTCATTCTCACGGAGAACTATTTTATGAGAAAATAAATTCAATGCCAGGCATCTGTAAGACAAAAAAAAAAAAGTTCACTTAATAAAGTTATTTTTTTCAGTGATGTTAAATGGCACCCAAAGAGAAGAGCTCCACTATTCACATGAAAATTCCATAGCCTTCATTTTGAGCACCAGCATATTTGTGTTTATCTTATTTCATCGTAGTTTCATACTGTATGTGGAAAAAGAGGCATAAGGATGCAAATGTGGCTGAGAACAAAAGTGGGAGAAGAACAGAATGAGTTTAAGAACACAGCAGAAATATTCAAAAAAGTAATACCAGGAAAGAGGAAAAAAAGGAGTTCCATATGCCTAGAGAGCAAGAGTGTGAAAGGAGAATTGTAAGATGATGAAAGAAAATGCATGGACTTATATGCTAAAGAAGCTACAAAAAGAAAGTGATAGAAGAGTACTAAAGCAAAACCATGTAAAATAGGGGAGAGTAATAAATAACATTACAAATACAAGATTCTCTCCTGGATAAATAGAACTTGCTCCATTAAGTTCAGTTTCAGCTATATTTATTACTGACAGCTTGGTCTACAGTAGCAATTTCCCTGTGGTAATTAAAACAAAAATTATTGTCCTGAAGTAGTTATAGCTGAGCTTTTTGCATCTCTGCAGTATCTAGGATGGGCCTGGCTTAGTGCTGTATGTCTTCCCACAAGATGCATCAATATTATCCTTAAATTAAAGTAGTCCCACAAGCCTGTGCTTCCACGAGCACAGACTTCCCTAGGAAGCAGCATGCTTAGCAACACTGGTATCCATGGCAGTATCTACCACGTACGAGTCTAAATGTGGAAGCTCTTTCCTCTTTCACAGTTTTTTATGTCACTACGATCACGCTGCCTGCCATCAGCCCCAGCCCTCATTCACAAGCTGGAGTCGGAACACGTTCAGACGCACAGGAGACACGGTCTGACGGCTGCACTTCCCCTCGGCAGAGCCCCTGCTGCCCGGCTTGCTCTTTCAGGCTTCTCAGGTCAGCTGTGGGAATGGCTTGGTGGCAGGCACAGAGGTCACTGCCCCAAACTGAAGTTTCCAGGCACCAAATGGCAAGACCACGTTATAGCCTGAACGTGGATTAACCTGGGTGCGGTGCTGTCAAAGGTGGATCACTTTGAAGCCCTTTGCCATAAAACAAACAAACAAACAAACAAACAAAAAACCCCAAACAAAACCCCAAACCTTTTCAAACTCTGTGCCAGAAAACTGTGCACCGTCTTCACCACAACCAACAGCGGTGTTTTGGGGGTGTAACTGCACCCCGTCTGCCTGCAGGGTGGGGATGTAATCTCCAGGTGCATTTTGACCAGTTCTGCACCAGATGACGGCTGACTGAAGGTGCTGTACATTGCAGAGCCTTTCCAGGAGCATGGGGGAGCCTTTGCATCCACGGAGCAGCCATGAGGGCCGGATGCTGCAGCCACTCCGCATCCCGGAGCTCTCCGGCATCCGCAGCCTGTCCGTGAGGCTGTCAGCGTGTGGTGCTCCCCGGTGCGGGCTGTTTGGGTAGTACTTAAGAAGACAAAAATGATTTAACTGCTTTATATAAACAAAGAAGTATTTTACTTTTAAAATGGGAACATTCTCAAGTCTTTGTGTCTCAGTCCTTTTCCTCTTCCACTGGGATGGGCTCTGGCTCCTTTCCCCTTGGCTATGGCTTTTGATTCTTCTGCTCCTCTCCCCGTCTGTCCCTCAGCAGCTGTGCCCTTCTTCATCCACCGAAGCCTGTGTTTGCAGCTTTGCCATCCCGTCCACCCCACTGCAGTTGTTTCCCCGTGTTCCCAGGACTCTCTTTTGGCTCCCGGTGCCTCTGCCCCGGCCGCAGCAGCTGCCTGGCTCTGCCCCGCGGAGCCTCTGCCTCCTGTGGAACGCTGCGTCCCTTTTCTTCCCAGAACTCTGGCCCCCGCCCTGGCTCGGAGCCGGGATGCTTTCTCCTTTGCCACTCCCCCCTCTGCTTTCGGCTCCTCCCCTGACCTCGCCTCATCCTCAGCAGCTGTTGCCTTTACCGGGCTGCGAGTTTGGCTCCAGACCCTCTCCCCACCCCGGCCAGACCCTCCTGGGTCCTCATCCCCCTTCCCAGACCCCAGCAGCTTTCCCAGCCAGTTTCCAGCAGCTGTTCCCGGGCACCTACCCCCGCGCTACTCTGAGCCGTGTTCCCCCTCTCCGGCGCCACAGCAGCTGTTGTTGTTCCCTTTCTCCACCTCCAGCTCCTGCCCCCTCTCCCCACCTTTCCCTTCTGGTGCTGCCAGCCGGAATGCCCGAGCTGGGACATGGTGTCGTCTGAATTCCTCTCATCGCACTTCATCACGTCACAGTGGTGCCAGGATGGCGAGCAGGAGGACAGCTTGGGCCACGGCAGAAGTGCCGCTAAAGGGGAGACCTGTGGGACCCACAGGAAAATCCTTGATATGCCGTGGACAGCCTGGCCCTCGGGATTAGTGAAAACAGAGGCACAGTGCCCACGTGGTGAAAAGAGCAGCCAAGACAGCTGTGGGGTAAGTCAGGGCTCACTGCAATTGCTCCTCAGCAGGCAGGACCTTCTCACGGTGTATAAATGGAAACCTGGGAAACACAAATCGCTGTCCCAGTTTTGGGCAGGAAGGAGGCTTGCAGCAGCTGCCTGTGCTGCTGTGATGCCTGTGGTGTGTGGAGAGAGGAGTGGCTGTGTGTGCACAGGTGTGGATGCTGCAGTGGGCTTTAATATTCTCTCTCACGCTAAGCAAACTGCTCATTATGGGCCGAGGGACTGGACTGTGAGAGAGTTGCCATTTGGAAGAGACTTCCAGCAGCTCCTGTGAACAAGATGACATTTTAAGATAGCAGCAGCTCCCTTTTCTGACTCACTTGTTTACCTAGAGAGCTGTGTCGTGTTATCGTACCACCATAAGCTGTGAAAAAGGGTGGTGTGATCAGGATGCTGGTTGGGGTACAGAACTGTACCTCGGTGTTCAGGGATGTCCTGACAGAAGCCGTGATGATGGCAGCAGCCTTGCATAGCTTCTGTTCTTCTCCCTCTGCTGCCCCAGGCTCACCCTGGGATGAGGAACCAGTTCACCCTGGCTGGCTGTTCACTCAGGTCCCCACTTCCAAAAGTGACATCACGATGCAAATAAAGGAGTCTGGACTGCTCTAGCAGTTAATGTCTCAGACCTTCAGAAACCTCACCCTAATTTTTTTTTTTTAATCTTGAAGAAGCACCATTCCATTTGCCTCTCATGTCTAGCAGCAGCAAATCACCTGGACATCCCTTGGTACTGCCTCAGTGTAGTCTGTCTGCTAAAACCCAAAACTCTTCCCTCCACAGCCAGATGAGTGTAGATTATTTATTTTGGAGCCCCAGGTCAAACTGCCATACAAATGTTGCTGAGAAGAGAGATACCTATTTTGAATATAAAGAAAAAAAAAGAAAATAAAGATAAAAGAGGAAAAGAAACTAATAGTAATAAGAGTGAAGGAACCTGAGTGGATCCAGACCATGACTGAGTGTAGATTGCAAAGGGGAGGAAGGCGAGGAGGAAGATGAGGCACCCTGAAGATCAGGAAGAGCTCAGATGTTTGTTGTGGGACAGTTTGGAGGTCCAAGCAGTAGTGCTAGGGTTGTTTCAGTCACTGTCTTTTTGAAGAACATTAACTGAGAGGGGTTTCCAATGCTGCTGAGCAATGTTGCTGAAGTTGGTTCAACTTCCTGCTTTCCAGCGAGGTGGGATATGAACTAATGAGAGGCTTCTGCTTCGACTTCATCCAGAGAGGAAACAGTGTCTCACATAATGATGCGTTCAAGAGCTAAACCAGCACATAATGAATGGTTACGTGTGGGGGACTCCCTGCAAATACTCAAGCTAGTTCTGATTTAAAATGCTAATGTAGGTGTCAGTGGTGCCTGATTTAAATCAGTGAAAGGTCTGATCCTATCTCTAAAAGGAAAGAAAGGTTATAATGCATGATAGAGCATTCAAGTCTTTTTCTATACTTTACTGTATTGGTGGGAGGACGGTATTATGATTTGTGTTGGGTTCTTTCTGTGTGCATCTGCCTTTAATTAATTACTTCGTGGCTTCATTATCTCCTACTAGATGTACCCTGTAGGTGAGAGAAAAAGCCCTGCACTTATATGCAGACCCATGTTTGTCGTTCTGAAAAGCAAAATCCTTCAGAGAATGCCATCTGATTCTGCTGCAATGCAGTGACTGGCTGGGGTTAAAAGCCTTGCATACAATTCCTGCTAGCTGGTCATTAATCTCCAGGAAAAGCCCCGTGTCTTAATTGCTATCGTATAATTAGTAACCTCTTCCATCTAACCAGTGTTAAGCTGAAATTGTAATGTGCCAAGTCACTATCAATCTCTCTAAATGAGGATCTGGAAGTACTACTCGAAACAGTGTGTGACAGTGAAATTATTATTTTTTTGTAATATTCCTTTGAAAAATACTAAGACCAGCACCATCAGTGCTCTATGGCCAACTCTGAAAATCCACAGAGCTGCCACAGATCACTGAAGCATAAGTGGCTAAACAAAGTAATCCCCAAAATTGAAAATGTAAAGATGAGCAAAGTCTGTCAGGCTTCTTATATAACTTATGCTGTAAAGGAGCCTAAAATACCAGCCAGAAACTACCTCTTGATTTGGAGAATAGGTAGCTGAAAGTAAGAAAAGAAAGACTTTAGTACAACTGTGAACCTCGGGGCAGCCAAACACAACTAAGCCTGAAGAAATTGATGTAGTTTCCGTAGTATCTATGGCCTGGGTATTTGAATGTTTGATGTTGGATTAATTGATATCTCAGTATTAATGGTAAGTTGATTTAAGTGTCCCTGTGGTATTTAGTATCTGTGTCTGGAAAAGGTTTCTGTCCTGAGGAAAATATTCTGTAAAAATACCATTCAGACATAGAAACATTGAAATATTTGATTTTGATAATAGCAAATTGATTTCTATCAATAACTTTCAAAAATAATATTCTCAAAAATCTAATATATCATGCAAAGCAATATAAACAAAAGGAAAACCAAATTCAGATGAAGACTGTTTTAAAACTACTTTGGTTTTCTTAGAAATTTTCATTTAGATGAACCTGTACTTTCCGAGAAAAAAAAATTCTTCTCGACTTCCTTCTCCCCCGAAATAATTAGCATTCAGCTAGTCAGATTCTTGTCTTCAGTGTGATTGTGAAAAGATTTTAGAAAACTGGCAGAGCTAAGGTAGCTGCTAGGTTGAATAAGCAGCCATAAATAACAGTGAAATTGTACACAGGAAATTCAGTGGCTGTTTTCTTCTCACCGACACAACTATAATTGGCAAAACAAAATTAATGCAAAAAAGAGCACCTGTTTTGGTTTAAGACAGTCTCTTTCCTGGTGTAGTTTTCCAGGATTTTTGCTGGTGCATAAGACTATAGGATCAGGCCCAGAGAATTGCTATGTAGTGTAGTTTTGTGTTTGTGTAGTGGTGAATATCTAGTTGGAGACTGCTCTTCAAGCAGGGCTTCATCTTCTCTGTTCCTTCTTTTCCTTCTTTCTTTTCCTGCTTTTTGCCTGTGTTATATGGTTAAAATTATAGAGGAGTTTAAAACAAAGGTTCTCAACTGTCTCCTTTCTGAGAAGAGCTTGAGAATTTCAGGTGAATCAGCAAGAGATTTTAAATAGTTCCTCATTTTATTCAACTGGAATATCATGTGGCATACTTAATGTGCTGTCAGTGGATTTTCATAAATGTTCCTGTCCAAAATAGAGAGGTCAGAAGCTCTACCGCCCTTGTCAGAAACTTTTTTCTAGTTATTTCATTTTCTTCTTAGTTAATCCTCTAGACAGAAGCCTCTGAATCTTTAGCACTCAGTAAAAATTCAAACATAATTCCCCTTACCTTTCATGCTTTGCAGAAGTTTCTTGGAGCTTAGTACAGGTTTTCCCTATTCATGCAGTCATTTCCAATATTCCATAGTATCCAATTTTAATTATTATTTTATTTTGAGTTCTGCTTGTTCCCCAGTGCCTTAAAAAAGGCTAAGATTTTTAACATTCCTTAGGTTCGGAAAGGCACTTTTCTAACTAATCCTACCAAGCATAAAAAAGCCCTGATCTCTGTGGAAACTTCAGCTGCTGTTTTTTAGTACTTAAAAGTGGACCCTAGGATTTCTACGGTTGCTTTCCCTATTCTCATCGCCTTGAAAAACACATTTAATGAGCAACAGTGATAGAGAAAAGTCCTAGGACAGCAGACAAATATGGTATTTGGCAGAAAATATGATCTGTCTTTAAGTTCAAAATGTTGAGTTTAAATGTTGTTCCCATCATTTTGAATGACCCAAAAGACTAATGGAAAACCAATCAGAAAGGAAGAGGCCTTACAAAGAGGAAACAAGAAATAATGAAAAGGAGGGCTCTGGATGCTGGTTCTTTCTGATGAAATTCCTTGAAATTATGTAACATTTATTTTTCATTGTTTTGATTGTTCTTAGTCATTTCAGATGAGCCTAAACATCTGTTATGTACTAATTTAGGCAGTACAAATGTATGCAGGTGTGCATACAAAACCAAATTTGGGCTTTTGCCTTACCCGTGTTACGGAGACTCACATTATTATGGAAGTGTTTTACTTCTACAAGCAAATTCAGAAGCTTTAGAATAATTTTAGGAATTTCCTGACACATTATTACAGCAAAATGACAGAAAATGTGGAAAATCAGAAATAAAGAATGCATTTCCAGATATTTTTCCAATAAAAAATTATTTTTCTTCATGTATTGTAGATGATTGACATCTTATAATTTTTTTCCAGTGTTTTTATGTATGATCCTTTACTATGAGAAAACATAGGGGTTAATCAGGTTTTCGGGCTATTAGGAGAAGTTTAATAGAGAAAAAGAGTCTTGAACAGTCATAGAAGTTTCAGAAAGGGATTCTGCAGTCATATTCCTTTTCCTTAGAGAAGTTTATTTAGTTAAAAATAGTTTTAATACAGCTGCTTATTTCACCTTGGAGACAGAAAATTGCAATGGTTGCTTCATAGCTAACCCACTTCTTTGAATCAATGTATTTAAAGAGGTGAAAACCACCAACGGATGAGGGAAGCAGTGTTGAGAAAAAGGTGGCTGTGGATGAGAGCTTTATCAATAAGTTACTTGTGGAAGGGAGAAAGTAATTGATGATTTGCACCTATCTGCTCAGCTTGTTTCTTCTTTGCCTTCTGGGTTTCTCCCTCCTTTATTTTACTGAATGTTATTTGTAGAAAAAATTAAATTAGGAGATGTTAATGGTTGTTGCAGAGAAGAACTGGCTGTGTGGAGGAAAGCAAAGAATCTCTTGCAGGGATAATGAAAAGGTAAACTGCTCTAATTTGAGAAAACAATAATTGGCAAGCAGGCTGGTGTTTGGTAGCACTGTTTTCAGAAAGACCCTTTCAGAAATGTTTGACTGCAAAGGTTATGAAAAAAGGTGAAGAGCTACATAGTCCAGGCCTGCACCCTCTTCTGTATCTCTGGAAAGAAATTCTGTCAGGTCTCAGAGAGTTTCACAGATGTGCCCATAAGAACCATAGAGTACAAAGAAAGCAGTGAAGTCTGTCCTTGTATTCTGCTAAGTGTAGACCTTTTACCAAGAGCACTGGTAGATACCTGCTTTTGCTAAATTATCAATATTTGTGGTGATAACCAAAGTTACGAATTGTCATCAGAGGAGCAAACATACAAGGAGACAGGTGTGAAAAGAGCAGTTTAGAGAAGCTTGAGAACTTAATGGCATTTAATATTCTTTGATCTACCATTTTCTTGCTATCCATTTTCTTCTCTCACTCAGAATATAGAAGAGGCCTGGAATTCACTACGCTAATGATCATAATGTACTTAATGTGATTAATTCCTGTTTACATTTATATTATGTCCAGAATTGTCCTTGTTATTTTCAAACATTAATATTCTTCAAAGAAATCTGTCCCATCACAGTGAGTGACTGGCTGGGGTTAATGGCCCTTGGCACAGCTCTTCCTAGTTGGTCATTAGTCTGCAGGAAATGCCCGGTGCCTTAATTGTTATTGCTTAATTAGCAGCCTCTCCTATTGAAGCAAGTGCTGTATGACCTGAAATAGCAATGTACACAGCAACAGTCATTTTCTCTGAACGTTTGAGCTATGCCATAGGCAGATCTTGTGCAAGTGAAACAAAGCATGGGAAGTGCATGTATATTCAAATAGCGTGGATTATGCCGCTAAAATAGCATTCTGCCGATACGATGATTGACAACTGTGTTTTCTTAGATTTCTGGGATGGCACTAGTTTAAATCAGTGACTAACCAGAAGCCTAACATTTAAAATGAGAAAGTCTGTGTTTGCCTTATTTCTCACACAATTTAGTGTTCCACATTTCTAATCAATGCTGCCATTATATTTTCAGTCTGTCAGTGGTTAGCCACGGTTTTAATCACTGCAGAGTCTGTGTGAATGCACAAAAACAAACCCAGAGCACATTCCTACACCATTAACGTGCATTTTTGCTTAGTTCCTGGGTCATGAGAATCTGTTCTCTGCACTTTTGGCCATTCACTTCTCCTCTCTGTTGTGCTTTGTTTTCTTTTCCCATCCTTTGCCTACTCTCAAATTTCATGTTTTGATTACAATTCCTCCTAACAGGAATTAACTCTTCTAAGTGCATGTATGGTACTTACCCCACATTGGGGTGTTACATGCTCCTGGAGTATTGTGTAGAGAGACAATGCAGCGCGGTGATAAAGGAGCTTTTAGAACTTGAAAGTAGACTTGCATCCTTGCAATGGACTTCATAAAAAAATAGAGAAATTATTTATTTGTTGAACGTAGAATACAAATACGAATGGTTTGTTAATGTATCAGTTTTCATTTTTTAAAATTTCATGTTCCTTGCGGGTAAAATCTCGACTCATCTGATCCTTTTCCATGTGAAAGAGTGGGGAACATTATACAAGTATAACCTTGACTATTTTGGGTTTTGTCTAAAACTATTCATAGTAAGTGTTCATCATTAGTATAACTCAGACTCTGTTGAAGTCAATGGAAATAGGTCCAGTGACTTACAAGGGCTCAGATTCATAGAGATAATTTGCAAATACCATAGTTACGGACACTCTTTTCAAAAAGAAAATTAGATTACTTGAGTTACAAGCTGGAGAAACTCCATAAATGTGGATGGTTCAGCATATGTAAAGTTTGAGTCCTGTGTCTGTGGTAATTTTTCACACATTTTTTTGAGTCATCAAATGGCAGCCCAGCTGTTCTACTTTGCTCTGTAATACCACTGAAAGTCCAGCTGTCCTAATCTACAGACACCAGTGCCAATGCCCATCTGCTTGTAGTAACTGAAAAAAATGAGCACAGAAAAAAAAAGAAATCTTAACAAGTTCATTTTAACTGCACTACTGGGTTTTGTGAGGTTCTGCAAATTTTAAATACATATAGATATTATAGATTTTTCCAGCTTTAGTTCAGCATGGTAGTAACAGAAAAATTGTGGCTCCTAAAATGGAAGCAAGTGTTGCCCTAAGCATGGAGCCATTTAGTAGCTGTGCATAATTTATTTTAATTGAAACCATGGACAAAATTTTTAGCTCAGTTGAACTAGCAGACTTCTATTGCTAATTGGCCTTCAAAATCTGTTTTGCTTTGACTTACCTATTTATTTACATTTAAAAAAAAAGTTCAGTTTCCATTAACAAAAGAACTATCAAAAATTCTCGATATAAATGTTACTAAAAACTGTCTGAGCCTGTTCTTAAGTCTATATAAAACTTGTGCTCACTTAAAAAGAAAGCTAGCAAAATCAAATTCATCTGAGAGCTGAGGAGATAGATACCTAGGTTTGGTCCAAACCAACAAACATTAGAGAAACTTATAAAAGAATAAAACCCTGTAGCATTTATAGGAGAATATGTGACAAAAATGCTTTCATAATTTACCATACTCTATGAATGCCATGGGAGTAATTGTTTCCTTTAAGTACTTGGCAAACAGTGCTAGTATCCATTCAAAAGAGTAATTTTCCACTCAGAGAATTTCGTCTTGTAAGCACTCATGGAAAGAACAGCCAGCAATGCAATGCCTTCTCTGCAATTCTCCCTGACTACATTCATGTAATCAAGACAGAAGCTTGAAATGCAGAAGAAATGAACAGCTGGTATTAAAACCACAATTAGAAGCAGAAAGATCATCTTGTCAGTAGAGCAGAAGTTTATGGTTATTGTGTGCTTGTACTTGTTAGTCTTCTGGTTTGTGTCTCTAAGCAAAACTCTTTTTGTAGTTTGAGGCAAAGTTCTACAATCTTTAAGTTAAATAAGTTTACAACCTTAAATGAGATTCACATGATAGCCAAAATCACCTCTTCTCCAATCTCTGTGTGAGCTCTTCTGCTATCTTTCCTGTAACTGAATAAATTGTGCTGTAGGGGCTGGACAAGCCTTGTTAGTTAAATAGGTCCCCTGGCCTCAGTGACACAACCTGCAGGATTTCAAGTCTTACAAAGAAAATAACTACATTACCCATAAGATAGGTAAATGATATATATGTGCATAAGGATGCCCCTAATTAGTAAGTAATATGGACCTATTTAGTGAGGGAATATAGATGCAGCTGAGCAAATAGATAATGGTTTACTCATGTCTGTT
This sequence comes from Rhagologus leucostigma, assembly GCA_013397725.1. Classification (NCBI taxonomy): domain Eukaryota; kingdom Metazoa; phylum Chordata; class Aves; order Passeriformes; genus Rhagologus; species Rhagologus leucostigma. The sequence goes on from VZTD01004439.1 coordinate 984,419, forward strand.
TGCAGCTGTGGTGAATTGTCTCCTAATCGTGTTGTTTCAGCTGGTTGCTTGCCTGTTCAGTGTATTGAAGAGAATCTTATTTCTGCTCTAGCAGTTGCTAAATTTTCAGAGCAGTACTGTTAAATTCTTTGCTCTGTCAGGTATCAAAAATTTAAATTCACTGAATGTGAATGTCGTTAAAATATATATTTGTAAATCTTAGTCTTGGTATTGGAATAGAATTTAGTTGTCACCTTGGTGCCGTCTTGGTTTGGGGTTTGTAGAAGCCGAAAGATAATCCTAACAGCCTTTCTCTTGCATATGAATTTGGTATTTAGCTCATATCTCTATGTTTACAATATATCTAAAGTTCACAGATAGCATTTAAGGAGCTCTGCATGATTTTGCAGAGGAGTTTAAACTTTTTCGTCAGAACATAGATACTTTCCTCTCTGAAGATGCACAAACTGCAACAAGGGTCTACGTAATTTTTGATATTTTCAATACACTGTATAAATGAATTGATAGAAATGAGGTTGTCATCATACCAAATGGAAAAAATTTCCCATGTCCAGGTATGCTGTTTCTGCAGCTGGGTTTTTTTTTTGTAGTCAGAAATGTGTATAGTTCTTTCTTTTAAACATGCTACCTGATAGGGCAGAGCTCAGGGGGTGAACAAAGCTACTCCAATTGTGTTAAAATTACCAATATCAACTCTAAATAAGCAAAGACTTGTATAAGCATAGAATGTTGCTGATCAATACAATATTTCATCAGTACTTTTGTCTGTGGCTACACCGCTTAAAATTTGCAGAAAGTTGGTTTAAAATTCAATTTTAGTTGTGGTTGTCTTTTTTTGCAGAAAAAGAAAAAGGCACAGAAAAATTCTGCATTTCTAATCAGGCATCCATTCTTCGTATATCCATCCTTCAAGGAGAATATTAAGGATCAATGTGTATTTTCTGCTTTGCATTTGTTGCTTCTGTCAGATCAGCCTTACTTCTCATTCAGATTAACTTCACACAAAGCATCTGTCAGTTATTCTCTTTCACTTCATCAGTGTTGTGATATTTCTTGAAGTTATAACAACTTCTGCAATTTAGTCTGCTTTTTAGGAAGCCGTATACTTGAATGGCACTTGAAAGTAGAGGCATTTTTTTCCTGGCTCTTTCTAAATTCTTCTTGTTCCATTGCAACATTGCATACTAGGACAATACTGTGTAGTTGTTACATGCATGGAGAAAATAAGTGTTTTCCTATCTAAAATATGTTTCTATAATCATAAAGTAATGTTAAATATGCAAAAGTTCTTGTCCAAAATATTTTAAAGGACATCTGGCTATAACACCGGGGAAGAACTGAGACAGAATTTTTTTTCCTGTATTTTCCTAAAAGTCAAATGCAAATAAAATTGCCAGGAAACAAAGAGAAAAATAAAAGCAAAAGATAAAACTACGGCTTTAGCTCAGAAACACAAACTATAGAAATGGCACAAGCCTTTTTTCCGTCCATTGTTTAGGTTTTTGGAAGTGGATCGAAAGAGTGTAGGCATGCATTTTTCTGTCTGATGCAGATGAATTGTCAAAGTGCAATGTGGCAGTTTAACTGATTAGAGATCTAACGAATCTTTCTACAAACACAGGCACAAGACATTCTTGAAGATGCTTTTCCAAAACTGCATGACTGCTATTCAAAGATTAAGAAACTACTTACCATTTTTATAAGGCTTGTAGAATATCAAGTGAAAACATTTAAAATTATTATTTAAGAAAAAAATTTCATCAGTGGGACTTAATTTTCAAAGGTAACAGCTGGACCAGACTAATTCCTTATGTACCAGATAGAGTGGTAAGTAACCATATAACTTTGCAGATATTAAATACTGTATGTAATTGGATCATAAATTTGTGGTTACCTTATTTGGAAAAATTGGCAAAGCTATAATTACTTACAAAAATATGAACAGCTCTTATGTATGAACTAAATAAAGATACATATGATATGTACCACTTTACTGCACATTTTATACTATTTAATGGATCCTTGGCATTATTCTGTATGACAAATAATAAAGCAGGACTTTCCAGTGTTCTGAATACACTACTCTTGCACCTCTTGCTATTTTCGTAGTCTCCATTTAAATAGTTCAGAGTGCATTAGAAAGAATTTCTACCACACGTCACAAATTGTAAAAATTTCTAGTATTATGGTTTTTTTTGTAGTTCATAAGCTATGTTTAAGTTTTGATTAATTACCCTATGATTCCTTGTCTCATTTTCGCCTTAGACATGGAACAGAGATAAGTGTTGCAACTGCAAGTCCACCTCTGTTATTCAGTTTTTATTGCTAAATTTTGAAGCTTATTCTTCTTTTATTTGTAGTGATAGTATAAAAAACCCCAAACAAACAAACAAACAAAGAAAAAACAACAAACCCCAGCTGTACTTCTTAATGTTGAGGCAATGTCCAAAGAGTTTTATGAACTTACCCAAACCGTGTTGAAGTCAGGAAATTGTCGAAGGTTCTCATTTTGCTTTTCTGGTTTCTCACTGAATATTGCTTTCACCCAGAGTGAAAAATGAGGCATAGTTATTTTAATTGGTTTCTAATTCTTTAAAACTGGTGAATGGCACCGTCATTTATTGACAAATGGATGAAAGGTTTAAGGGAAAGAATCTTGATGATGCATCCTTCTTTCCTGCTGTGTTTTACCAAGGTACAGCCTTAGGTACTTGATATCTATGCACAAGCTGCTCTTGTGGAAACAGAGCAGTGGGAACAGCGCAGTTTTCAAATGATGTGAGGCAAGGTGAAGTGGATGTCATTTCTGCACTTTATGTCATGGCATCCTAACAGATCCCCAGTGGCTTGCTACAAACATTAAATTGGTCAGAAGGTTTTTGGTTCTACTGTAGAATAAGAAAGATTTGAAAGAAATTAATTTGTGAATGTCATGCTGACTGGTATTACTGCATATAATAAAATAGACTATTTTAATTACATCATGGGATGATGTAGACTATTAAATAAAAATGTTAACATCTTCCTAGCAATGAGAGCTGAAGCATGTACAAATAAATGTTAGATCTTGATCATGGAGACTCTTGGCTATTAAGATTGTCTATAGCTTTATGTCTAAATTACTGAGGATTGTAAGGGGCTGTGAATCATTGCTTCTAAGACACTTTCAGTTGTCAGGTATGGATTTACTCACAAAAGTTTTAACTTCTGAAATGTACGTTCAAGAATTGTATGGATTATTCTTAAAGAAAATATATTTTTGCTAGCTAACATTAAAAGTGAAAAAGGCACAATTGGGAAGCTGAAACATACTATTATCATGTGATGATGAATCTAACTCTTGATTTCAGATTTACAGCTCATGATATTGTCTGTCGAATGCCTCATAAAATTGAGAGAATTAAATTTTAGCAGACAATATTCATTATTTAGCAATAGAATATATAAGACCAAAGTCTGTCTGATGTTAACCCAGTGGTGAATCTCATGTAAATAATCACATTTTGTTCACTACAAATCAAATTATGAACATTTTTAACCAAATAACTGGTATGAATTTCTAATAGAACTAATGTTCTGATAGTACTTGCTATAGGTTTTCAAAAAAATAAATATATTCCCCACAGAATAATCCAAAATTATAGAAGGATCCTGATTCTGATCTCAAAATAATTTTGAAATACCTTGTATACTTAAAAAGCAATAAATCTTATACCCCCACTGCCCCCCAGTAAAATATAAATTAAAATGAATGCATCCTTAGCTCATATAAATTAACATGGGTCTATTGGTTTTAGTGAAGCAATACAATATTAAATCAAATGTGGCCTTTAAATACAAGAAAATTGTTTTTCTTGTATTAAAAAAACTGTTTCATACAGTTATTGTGCTAGTTTAAAATAAGCAATGAAATACTGTCTTTAACAGATGGTGATACAATTTATTTTAAATTAGTTCTGATAAATGCCGTATCTACCGGAAGATGGAGTTTTGCCCAGATGCATCATTTAATTGTCATGTATATCATAGAATCGTAGAATATCCTAAGCTGGAGGAGACGCACAAGGATCGCAGAGTCCAGCTCCTGGCCTTGCACAGAACACCCCAAGGGTCACACCATGTGCCTGAGAGCGTTGTCCAAACACTTCTTGTACTCTCTCAGGCTTGGTGCTATGACCACTGTCCTGGGCAGCCTGTTCCAGTGCCCAACCACCCTCTGGGGGAAAAACCTTTCTGTAATATCGAACCTAAACCTCCCCTGACACAGCTCCAGGCCATTCCCTTGGGTCCTGTCACTGGTCACCAGAGAAAGGAAATCAGTGCTTCCCCCTCTGCCTCCTCTCATGAGAAAGCTTTAGGACCATGATAAGGTTTTCCTTCAGTCTCCTCTTCTCCAGGCTGAACAGACCAAGGGACCTCAGCTGCTCCTCGTGCAGTTTCCCCTCAAAGCCCTTCACCATCTCCATGGCCCTCCTTTGGATGCTCTCCAAGAGCTTTATATCCTCTTTTTATGGTGGCACATGGTGCTATAGGTGAGACCTCTTTTAAAAATTTATAGAATTATAGAGCGGTTTGGGTCAGAAGAGACCTTAAAGATCACCCAGGTCCAACGCCCCTGCCTTGGGCACGGATACCTTCCACTCAACTGGCTTGGTCAGAGCCCCATCCAGCCTGGCCTAGAACACTTCCAGGGATGGGGCAGCCGCAGCTTATCTGGGAAACCTGTGCCAGTGTCTCACTGCCCTCATGGTAAAGAATTTCCTCCTGATACCTAATATAAACCTACTCTCTCATTTTCAAGCCATTCCCCCTTGTAGAAAGTTCCTCTCCAGCCCTCTTGTAGTCCCCCTTTGGGTACTGAAAGGCCTCAATAAGCTCACCTTAGACCCTTCTCTTCTCCAGGCTGAACTATCCCACTTCTCTCAGCCTTTCATTATCTTTAAAAAGTTCTTTAAGTGTTTATCTGGCTTGACTATCTGGTTATATTATTTTGTGAATTGCAGAGCTGCCTTCAACTGAACACAAATATTTCCCTGAGCCAATATATTCATGTTGGCAGAAACCTTGCATGAGAAGGAGCCAAAACACAGAAAGGTCCAAGCCTGTTAATTTTTACATTCATTCATGAAAATTCTATTTAATAAAGGGACATGTAACACATGTAACAGGTAGATCATCACCATCTCTTCTTCCTTTTTGTTCCATATTTACAATGCTTTCACCATTGCAGTTATAATAGATTTTACTTCATGCACTATGAATTTAGTAATAAAATCAAGCCCCAAGTAAACACAGAACAGATTGAAACATTTAAAAATGCTAAGCAAACATCATGGATTTGTTGTCATAGGCAAAATGGACAGAATATTGACACAGATTATGAAATGTGGTTGTTTCTTCTGTGTATATACAGATATACCTAAAATATAATAATTTATTGTATAATTAAGAATTGTAAATGGATCTGTGATATAACCTGTACTTTTAGGGGACAGTGTGAAGAGTGAAATAGCCTTTTTATGGCTTTAGCAGAACCTTGAAAATCTCAACACGTGCTGCAGGGGCACAGTGTGTTTGAGGAGGTAAAGCTTTGAGAAAGACTCAATATTATAAGTGAGATACTGTGTTTCAGTAGCTGGAATGAATAGTTTGAATAGGAATAAAATTTTTCCATTGTTGAAGATGTATGGAAAGTCTTGGTTATACTGTTTCACTAATGAAAGTTTTGGAGACTGGAAGATTAAAGAGTAACTGGCAAGGTAAAGTGTTCTCTGACATATGACGACTCAAGAGTGGTATACAGGAAGTTTTGTTTAGGATATTTGCAATTGTTTGCTGATGGTCAGACCTGGGGAAAAAAAGTATTAAATTAGAGCATTACCAGATTGTTTCTCTGATATGTTAGTGAGGTAGCTGAAAGAGGTCTGATTTTTGTTTATCTTACTAGCCAAGCCCTGAGCATGCACAGAAAAAGACTGAGAATACAGGTTATTAAGCATAGTAAATTACCTAAGGCAGACTGTAATCACTTGGCTAAGAAAAGCTATAGATGAGCTTTATCAGATTTTTAGCCATTAGAGATAATTCCACGTCACAAGCTACCGTGGAAGAATATTCCTGACCTAGAAATCTATGACGGAAGATTTAAGTTAAGGCGGTGATACACCTCAGTAGAATATGAGGACCCAAATTTATGCATTTCAATCACATTTCTTCACTGGTATGAAACCTGGGAACGCAGAAGTGGCAATACAAGCAGAAATAAATTCAGTCCTACTGAGCTTGAAATTATTCAAGGGTGGGAAGTTTGTCAGTTTTACAGCACACCTTCCAGAAGTGTTTACAATGCTAATAGAGTTATATAAAGAGAAACTTGTGATTTTAAAGGCTGCTGAGTCACATTTTGCCCTCAGTGAAGTGGAGCAATCAGTTGCCAATACAGACATATTGCACAATGTAATGTGAAATCAAAAATCAGTTGGACGCATCCACCAGTGTCCAAGCAGAAAGATTGTTGATCAATGTGTGGAACAGCTGTTAGGAAGAGAATGCTCTATGTCTCAGAAAAATCTGGCAGTTGTTCCTCCTGGTAAACTTCCTTTTCACAAGTTAGTGTGAGGAGAGTTGCATTAGAATCTATTAGCATGGGTTTTTAGAAAATCATGGGATGGAATAAAAATAAATGTCTTAACTTCTGCTGCATACTAGCAGTGTTCCAAAGTGACACTGTGATCAAATAAGAGATTCTCTATAAAAAAAGGAAAGCTGAAAGCATGACAACTGATAGACTTATGACATGACCAGAGTTACTCAGCAAAAACAATTGAAAGTCTTTTTTTTTTCCTTGCTAAATTGACAGAGTTCTGTTCATTCATCAAGAAAAGAAAAGGAATCAATTATCTAATTTTTCTAATTTGATCTGTTTAGGAAAGTCACTGAAATTACGTAAGCATTGGATCAGGAAATAGAAGGCTTGATCTATTGGAACGGCTCTGTCTGAAGAAGCTATTCTAAAATACCCCACCCTTTCATAAATTAGTGTTAGAAATAAAAGCACTTTATGATCTTTTTTTGTGAAAAAATAGTGCAACACATTTTCTTGTGGTGTATAAGTGCGTATATTATGCTGTAACTGGACTTAGACATTCTTGGCCTGGTCACCATCAAAGTGACCTGGGCTCTTGGAGAGTAGTTGAAATATTTATATGAAGCAAACCTGAAATTTATAGAAGTTGGAATTTTTATATTCAAATTAAATGCAGTTTAATTATGCAGTATGTAATTAACTCAACAATTAAACCAGGAAGACAAAGCAGAAAACAAAGGACAAAATAGGTGTTGAAATAGGAGGATCATGCCTTGTTAGGCAATTACAGGCCAGTTGAAGGCATAAGATCCTCTTCACTACTAATGCCTGGTATGACCATATAATGTAATATGGTAAAATCCAACAGATATGTGTTTTATTATCTAAGCATTAAACTTTAAAAAGTTAGTAATACTTACTCTTCTATTTTATTGTCACAGAAGGGGTTGGGCTGCTAGGTTTTTAAAAAGAGCTAAAATAACAATGCTGACACCTGTCAGTGCAGTCTGGCAAATTTTTTGATGTTATCTAGACTGTTACCAACTGTACTTTCTTCAGCAGCATAGACAGCAATCTGAGTTATGCAGGCAAATCTTGTAGTCGTTGATTAGTCTTTGATTTCTGTGTTTTATTTGTGTACTTCCTGTGGGGGCACAGTTGTATTGTGATGATTTAAGCAAAAATAGTGTCTTTGGTGTATGCTGAATATAAATCTAGAAGAAATGTAGGCAGGCGAATGCCTACATCTTAATTACTTCTTCAGCTAAATGTCTCCATTTCTTTTATCAAGCACAAAGTGCACCGATTTTTAATTCTCTTTTTCATGTGAGAATGTTGATGTGTGAATGATTCAGGATTCCCAAACTGTAGGAACTTGAGCAGAAAAAAAAAATCCTATATTTTAGTTACCAATTTTATTTGTGGAATTTTGTAGTAACTGGATAAATGATATGTCTTTGTACTCTTATATTTTGTTGTCTTTCTTCCATTCTTTTACAAGTCAAAATATCTGTAGGGTATGTCATCTATGAAAAAAATAAGCTTTAGCTCATTTTTGAGGACATGTTCACAGGCAAAAAAACACAAACAGGAAAGAATTTTGTCTTCAGATAACATTAGAATATAGCAGCAGTGGCTTGGCAGAGTTTTTAATTTTAAAAGATCACCTACTTTATATAAATGGTGATATAAGAGGCAAAACCAGTATATAGTGAGTAGCCTGCAAAATGAAAAATTGTATTTAAGAAGATATATGAAAGTATACACCAGTTCATCAGCGTTTTTTGTTGATCTCGATTCTTCTCTCCTCAGACCTTTGGATAATATTACAGCATAGAAGCCTGGAAAAAGATAAAGTTTCCTCATAAGTAAATGGAAGAGGCTACACTTTGCAATTCTGGCATCCACACTTCAAAGTCTCTCAAGTATGAAGGAAATTTAGAAAATACTGTATAGGAATATTTTCAACAGGTCTTTAGGGAAGCAAGTGCTATTTATTTGGAAAATGCTTGTAGCTAATTGGATTGATAGATAGCCATGGCCAAAAAGTAAACTCTTGTACAGCTTAACGTAGAACTTGTAGAAGACTTGATCATCTTGGTGCAGTTTCATTGAACTGAAAGGAGCAGAGCTTGTTAGATACTTTTTAACAAGGCAGTTTTTCATTAATAAGGTCAGTGGGTTAAGTGGAAGTGGATGTTAAAGATGTATGTTAAAATTCAAGGATTTGTTTTCAAGAAACCAGGCTAGAAAAAGTTTGATTCATTTGCACAGGTAAAAATGAAATATTTAAACTACCTTTCTAATTGTGTGGATTTATATTACCTTATTTTTTCCTTTATTTCTTAGAAAGTGATAATTATAAAAAACCTTTTAATGGTGGCAGTCTGAGTTGGTGTATTTCCTTAGATATTCATGAGCTCTGATAACTTTTAGCCATTTACCAGCACATGAATATTTTCTCCACACTTTACAGTGTTTCCTTTGTATTCACTGCTCTTTTGTTTGTTTGTTTGTTTTGTGGGTTTTGTTTGTTTTGGGTTTTTTTTTAATTCTATGCTGAGATTCTCAAAATAACCACCACTGAAGAGTTCCCAGTTCAGGAATTACCATAATGGCCTGCACATGATTCCTTTCTGTGTGATGCATCTCAATAGGGAGCTGTGAACTCTCTCTGCATCATAGGAAGCTCTGTCTGGCACCTTCTTTTTCCTTATTCAGCTTTAACTTTTCCTTATTCAGCTTTAACTTTTCCTTATGATGTACAGTGGCACACTTTAAGGAGTCATTTCCATTGCTGTCAGTGCTTCTAGTTTTGTATTCACAGCCAGGTGCAACCACCACTAAGGTTAATGAAAAATGCCCTTTTAATTCAGTGGTCTTTAATGAGATTACTTAGGTCTTGAAATGTATTTTTGTAAAATAATCCCTAAAATTTCTTTGTTTATAAGTGTTTTCCATTATCTTTATTCTCCGTAGTAGTGGCAGTAAGCGGTAAGTATTTTGGTTTTAAGCCAGCAAGAGAGATCTGGATCCTATACTTCTATATAACCAGAAGTAAAAATCATGTTGGAAGTAATCAGGGAAGAACAATGAGAGTCCATAATTCATTCATTAATTTGAACAGATGAAATAGGAACTTTCTGTTGTTTTTAAATATGTGGTTCAAGGTGTGTATTTTAAAAGAAAGATAGAAAAGTGTAGGAAAACTCCCCTTGCTTCCAGGTGTTCATGTATAAGCTTAAGTAGCCCTATAAATGCTAAATGATCCTACTGCAGTTTATAGAATTTCTATATTCAGAGTACTGTGAGCAGTAGATAATGCTAATGATATTTCAAAGTAATTATTTGTTATTAAAAGTCTATCATTAAGAGCAAAAAGATATTAATAGATGAGTAAGTTCAAAAAGAAAAGAATTTTTTCTTTGCTTTATTATTCCTAAGTTTTTCATAGTACCTTATGTAACAGAATAAGAGAGGTTTCATACACATATAGACAGATAAATAGATATATTTAAAGGAACACTATGCAGTGTGAGCTTCATTGACAATGCAATGGTGTTTGTCCTTTCACATCTTATAAAATGCCATCACCTCAACTAAGCTTTGCTAATCTTCTGTGTATTCCTGGAACTTTAGCTACAGCTGTAGCTAGATCAGACTTGAATGGAAGCAGAAGTGAAACTTCTGAGCTTTGTGAGGGACTTCAGGTTTTATCATTCATAATTAGAAGTTGATGGGAACCAGCAGTAGAGCTTTATAAAACAGGGAATGCTTCTGGGACTCAGCAGGTTTTGTGTCTGTGGAAAACACTGTTTCATGGGAACGATGATTATCTGAGACTAACTTTCAATCCAGCCTCCTCTCTGAATTAATTACTCCCCAAATTCAGTCATCTGACAGACACAGGAAAGGCAAGAGCCTCAAACCTAATACCAGTGCCTTGTCTTGTTCTTGACATAACTACTTTTCTCCCTGTTCACCAGTGTGATCATAGTCTGAAGCTTTTTTTAATGGTCATTGTGCTTATTCTTAAATTTATTCAAAATCTCTTTTCATCTCTCAGTATGCTTGCATGGTGGGTAAAGGTTCTGTGACAATTAATATCTTTTTTGCAATGTTAGTGAACAAAATCACAAAAAAAAAAGAGAGAGATTTAAGGAAAGCAATCTAGAAGTGGCTTGCACCATCAAAATTGTTTATCTATTGGATAGGGTTAGGTATTTTTGGGAAATACTAAACTTTCACTTTATTTTGATTATATGACAACTTTGTTTCAATCCACATCCTCTGAAATTAGGTTTAACAATCTATAATACTATTCAAATAAGTAATTCAAACTAACCCTACAGTTCATATTCACATAAATCTGTTAAAAATTTGGGAAGAAACTAGTTGAAACTGCAGGTTTTCCTTGCTTCCTTTTCATCATGGGAAAATGATCTTACCCTTTCGGTCTTAGTTTCTTCATTTGTAAAGTGGGCCAGATATGTGGATGGGTTGCTGCTTGTTATTGCTCCTGGAAGATATTTAAATGCCCAACTCATAATCCTAAGCAAAAGTTGTTTTCACTCATGGAAAATTATAAAGGCCTTTCTGTTATGATGAAAAAGACAATAAAGCAACTGTTCTAGTTAGAAGCTGCAAACAATCGGGAAAATATTTGCCTGCAAACATTTGAAACTCCAGCTTTGACCTGATGAAAAAAAGCAAATTTTCCTTTGTACTTCTTCTAAAGGATTGTTGTTTTTATTTTGCAGAAGCTGTGTCTCAAGCTAGAGGCCAGAAACCTTATTTATTTCTCTATCATTTTTGTTCTGAAACCATAAATATGTTGAAAAGAGCGTAAAAGCTTCTGCTAATACTTTTCAGATGTTCACAGAACAAAATTAGCCTTTGACATTTTACTTAAGCTAAAAAATGAAAGGCGTTTAATCTTTGTTGTTTAGAGTGCAGATGGTTGAAAAATTGTATTAATAACAAAATAAAGTATTTTACTGTTTGTACTGCTGCCAGTGTGGATATGACAAATAAAACTTAGAGAATTCAGATTTAGAGAAACAATACGTGACTTGAAGTATTAGGTAATCCATGGCTGAATACACAGAATGGTTTCAGAAGACCATGAAATTTAGTGTACTCGCTCAAGCCATAAATCCTATTGTCTTTTAAATGCCTAATGTGTCTGCATTTAACATTTTAAATGAAAAAATACTCACATAAAGCAAAAAGGCCACTTTCAAAAGATGCAGATGGTGGTGAAAAAGTCCCCTCATCCTTCTCTCCTCTTCAGTGTTGACCATTTCATTCCTTAAAGACAGTACCAGATTTTTGTTTTGTTTTGTTTCTTTTTGCAATCTATCCATTTAAAAAAGATAATAAATTTTGTAGTAAGGCTGGAATTACTCCAGTTATTCTGCTTCTTCCAATGATTGCAGTTTCTCTGGGTGCACATCAGTGCAAGCACAGTTAGAATGAAGGCTATCAAACGTTTTTCTCTTGCTCTGGGGTATATTCCTGAACTTTTTGATGCTTTTTAAAATCACAGGCATTATGTATAAATTGCAGAACTCAAACCTTCAGACATGTGAGTCTCCATTAGCTCATCTAATAGGGGAGTTGCCTTTTGATAGTAGGAAGTTATTTTGCAATGCAGTGGCAGATGAATAACATACAACAGCAGCATTCCCACGGGTCAGATAAGGAAAAACGTGCATGATGTCCTGAAATGGTGTAAGTTCACATAGCTTCATCGGCTGCAGAGGAGCTGACCTGACTAATACAGGACCTTCCGTGGATGTCCAGAGGAACATTGATGATTAGTGGCCAATAGTGTAGAATGGGATGCATAGGGAGACATATGATGATATAGATATGGAGGATGTCAGAGGTAAATGTAGTAAACAGATCACTTCTTTAAAAGTGTAATTTTTAAAGTAAAACTCTGGGGCTTGTAGTAAATTTAATGGTATTTGAGATAACTTAAATCTACAATAAAAGAGAAAAAGCAGAAAAGCAGAATCACTGAGAAGAACAACAGAAGGATGGCAACTAATAAGCTTGATTCTGCTAAGAGACTGAAAGATTTATTTGTCTTGTTACTGATAGAAGACACAGAAGATATAATCTCAGAGACAGGTACATTTTCCTGAGGGAAAGAAAAATGTTAAAGACCTTGCTGTTATGCTGGAAAGGACAATAAAGAAGCTACTCCAGTGAAAATCTGCAAAGTGTTAGGCCCAGGTGAATTTGATTGCTGAGCTCTGAAGAAAATAGCAAGAAAAATATTTAAAATTACAAGTGCATATTTTTGATTCTTAAACTCAGAACTTATGAAGGTCATCAACTTTACTTTTCAACATTACCCAGGATAGCATCAATAAGATGGATATCAAAGGAATAGGTAATGACAATTTAAATAGCAACATATTAAAAAATTTCGCCAGTGACAACAGCTGGGTAACTTGCTTCTCTATAGAGTCCCAAAGTATAATATCCACTTATGGAGGCTGAGAAGATGAGATCTGTCATTTTTCTCCTCCTACACTGTTTTTGCAGTGCAATGCATGCCTGTCAGTACTGGATTCAGTACACTACAAAAGTTATTAAAGCGTCAGCAGTAGTCTGGTACCTATATAAAGTAATGTAAAACTTCAAAATCTAAACACCCTAGGTGTGTAACTATTTTCACACATCATTTAGCTAAATGCTGATCTACACATTTGTGCAAACCTGCTGCAGAAATTGAATTGCAACCTAAGTACTGAGAACAGTAGGAGATCTTGTTCTCTAGATACAGAATTCAGACCTAACTTTGGCTAAATATGTAAAGCTTTGACTGTAGGTGACGAATTCCTTTTGTCTGAACTTATAATTAGGAGTAAAATTATTGGTTCAAAGCCTGTAAAAATGCCAGAAGACACAAATATTGCGGATAAAAACTTTCAATATTCATATCTTTATTTGAGAAATAAATAGATTTTGGTGTATGATATATATGAATTCTTGTAGCTGCCATGCACAGAAACTGTGGCTTCTTGAAGTGCAATCTGCAGGAAAAGTATGAGCCCTTCATTGTAAAATTTAGATTGTGCAAACAATAATATTTCTAGCAACGTTTGCTAATTGTATCACTTGTACCATGAGCGTTAACACAGTTGGTTTGCCTGTTTGGTGAGCTTCCGTTTTTCCATGGAAAGCTAGAAAATAGTTTTTACAGGGTAAAGTAAAGAACTAAAATATGGATATGAAAGCTAAATGGGTGGTTCAGTCACACCTGTAATTTTGATCAAAACACTTGTATTTTAGAAAATCCATAGAAATCTGCAGACAAAGTGAAATCCATGCTGTGCCACTTATGTATTGTTAAATTATTTTAATGGTCCTGAATCAACCAAATATTACAGTATAATTACTTTATGCAAAAATAATTATCCCTACTGCATGCAATATAGCAATTATTGTCTGAACAGGATTCAGTATACTTTTAAATAGCTAAAGAATCTTTTTCAGCTGGTTAAGCTGCCTGTGTTACTAACTTTGCTAGAGAGATTTCTTGGAATGTTTTTACATGTAGTAAAAACATGGCCTGAACTTTTGGGAGTGATTGTGTTCTATCTAACACGCCTGTTGTCGGTTCACCTCATCCAGAAGCTACACACTCATCCAGCCACTTGCTCGCTTTCCACCATAGGAAAAGCAAAAGATAAGAGGTAAGAGCTTGTGGGTCAAGAGAAGCACAGTTTAATAAGTGAAGAAAAGATGGGAAAAAACCAAGTGATGGAGAGGCAGCAACTTTCTCGTTAAGGAGACTGATGCCCAGCCAGACTCCAAAAAATGGCTACATTTGAAGACAAAAGCTCCCAGTTTATTGCTGAGTATGGTCTTATGGGGTACAGAGCACCATTTTGGCCAGCTCAGGTCAGCTGTCCTGACTGTGTCTGGTCCCAGCTTCTTGTCCACTACCAGCCTTCTCACTGAGTGGCAGAATAAGGACCAGAGAAAAATTTGGTGCTGTTTTAGTCACAAATTCAAACCACAGCACCATATGGGCTACTACAAAGAAAGTTAACTTCATCTCAGCCAGACCCAACACACAACTGTGGTTATTCTTTGGTAGGTCACCTACATGTTTATTTTTGCAGGTGTTCAATGCAGTTGCATGACCTAAAATATGTACTTTGGCTGCTACAAACTGAAATCTCTCAATGCAGATTAAAATACTTCTGAAATAAATAGCAAAGTATACTCTCTCTCTATTGCTACTTTGTTCTTAGCTTCTGTATCAGGTGCACGACCATCCTGCATAAGTATTTGAAGCACTCCTTGTGAAAATAGTCTATTCTTTACATTTCAGCTCGTTCAGGACCTTGATGCCCATGCAGTACATGAATGAGCATGGTGGGATGAACTGCACCTTGATATTTAACAGAATACTGGCCAGAAGCTATCTAAACTCTGTTGGAGGTTTCCTTTAAGAATGTTCCTAAAGGCATATGATGTTTTCAGAGACTGCAAGAGGGGGATTTTAGTGCCAAATTTTAAATTTGCAATAAAAAAGAGCCAAGTCTAGCTTGCCAGCCTAACTTCAGTTCCTGGAAGACTTTGGAACAAATAATCAAGAAAATGATTTGTTAGCAGTAGCAAGGCAAGAAAGAGATGAGTATCAGTAGGTCAGCAACAAATTACATTAAAACAATTCCTCAACAATTGTTAGAGATTGTCAGGAAGCAGCAGATGTCATGTAATCCGAAATAAATCTTTAGGCACTGTCTAGCATGATATTCTCTTAAGCAAGCTGGAGAATCTTGGGCTAGATCAAGTTTCTAAATTAGTAGTAAATTGCATGCAAAGTTGTCTGGATAACTGTGTGAGTTGCTAGTAATTGCCTGTCAAAGTGAAAGGACAAACCAACCACAAGGCATTCCTCCTGGAATCAATTCCCTGCTATTTTCCTTTAATCAGCCTGGATGGTAGAGCATAGACCAAGTTTATTAAATCTGTGATAATGCAGAGCTGGGGAAGAGAAACCACATACTCAAGAGCAAGCTTTGAATTCAAAATCAGCTTTGACAAATTAGAGAAAAGGACCAAAGGATATGTTAAATCTCTGTGGAAGCAAGTAGAAGGTGCTAGGCGTAGGATGAAATTATGGACAGCAAAAATATGGTGTAGAAAAAACTTGGTGAAATACTGTTTCTTTGGAAAAGAATCTGTGAGTCTGCATGTATCACATTCTGTACAGGGGTTAGCAAAGCCATAAAGTTGTAAAAAAATCTAGGGAACATTTTATCTCTTGTAAATGGAAATACAGCTTGTAAGACATGGTGAAGTAATTATCCAATTCTGCTCAGGGCAGTACTCAAGGCTGGAATTCTGCATTCAATTTTAACCATTGCATGTCAGCAACAAAGCAGACCTATGAATTCAAAACTTAAACAGTTTGGGTTATATACCTTACAGAAGAAGTGACTAAGGGAGGACCTGATGGCAAAGATCAGGTTGTGAAAGGCGGTATAAAAAGGAAATAAATCATCTGGGTTTTTTTCAGTGATGGATAGAAGAAGAAATAATGGGGTTAAATTGCAGCAATTAAGTATAAGTATAAACACTAGGAAGATCTTTTTTAATGATGCAAATAGTGAAACACTGAAATAGATGTAATGGGACTGAGGGATAAGAAGATATTAGATAAATATTATAAGGACTGACAGAGTTTATCCTACTTTAAGACAGAAAAACATGCTGGATGGTTCTGGTTTTTATCAGAGTTAATTACATTGATATATTCCTGGTAAGATATTCTGCTTAACAGCTGGTGGCCACAGAATTAAATATTCCAATACACTAAAGGCCAAAGACAAAAAGTGCTAGTAGCTGTAATAATTCAGTATGTGATTATTTGATTTTAATATGAAATATTCTTGCCTTTGGGTTAGAAATAATGATTTATTTCTTTTCCCCTTCCTAACTCCCAGTAGTCAGGTTGTAGAAAAATCCTACTTGTTTCTACGTTGACTAACCACAGAGGGTGAGGGCTTCAGCAGGAGTTCGTTACTGGAAGAAAGGAAGGGACAAGACAAAGGATGGTGGTGGTGGAAATGGTGGAGCCATGGCAGTGTTTTTCTAGAATTATTAGAAAATAGGAAAATAATCCAGCAACACAAACATTATTTCAGTTTGCTTGGTTTGGAATTTACAGGGTCATGAGTAGCCCGAGAAATGACAGAATTAAGTCTGGAACAACGTAAACCTTTGTTGAAACTTTGCTGCTTCTTGTGTCTGTGCATTTTAGATCCTGTAATGTAGAGGTAGATGAGGAAGTCTAAGGCAATTGTTTGTATTTACCTCTTTCCTGAAGTGGCTTGTTGTTTTGGCACGTAATGTTATTGCAATGAATAATATGTGGTGCTTTTGTTGTTCTGGTTGCTTTTTGAAGACCCTGTAGTTTGGACCCAACTGAACTGAATATTTCTCTTCCTTATTTCTCTCCTGAGAAAGTTTTTCTGCATATATAACAACATTTCTTCTCTATTACGCTTGATAAGAAGAGATTTTTTAACTTTCCTCTTGGTGGAAAAAAAAAGTAAGTCTTCTTTATTTTCTTCTGTTTGACATTTTGTTCTTCGTATTAAATCTACAATTCTTTCTACAGGAGACATAAAGCTAAAGGGAAAAGGGAAAGTCTGCAATAAATTAAATTTGCACTTGGGAGGCATTTCCTAAAAATAAGTACGTGTATCTGGGGTGCAGAAGATCCTGATCTGTTTCTTACCCACTTACTGATAGTAGGAGAACTGCTTTTGTTATGATAAGAGTTGCAAAAATAGTAGTTCAAATAGTACTATTGCCAAAAACAAAAGGTAGTTTAAATGGAGGAACAACCAGGATCCTTAGAATAAACAAACATTTAGAGCGTGGTGCTAGTAAGGTCAAGGTTCAATTCCCATATGGGCCATTCATTTAATGATCTTTGTGAGTCTCTTCCAGCTCAGAATATTCTGTGATTCTGTGATTTTAGACAATAAACAACTTCCATGGGAACTTTCCCTCCTTATTCTCCTCACTGAATAAAATAAGGAGGTCACAAATTCTCATCACGTTCTGCAAAGCGTATTTTCACCTACTTAACCAAACAGAGTTTTAGAATTAAATCCACCATGTAAAAGATAGCAACAATTTTCACAGATAGAGTGGTCTAAAGAAGCAGCAATAAACACAATTGAAACAATTCTCCTCTTTCAATAAAATACTGTATGTCTTGTATGATTCCTACCTGATCTGTCCTAGAATTTTGTCTGGACATCACCTACCTGTGTTACATGTCTAAGCCTAGCCTCCTCTAGCATGGTTTTTATTCTTCATTTTTCCTGAATCAAATTGAAATTCCCCTATTATGTTTTCTCCTGCTCAGCTATGAGCGGAAGAAGCCCTAGATGCACAAATTCACCTCAATTGAATGCCTCTCACACAAGTCTCAAGCACCACTTCTGCTTGCACAGAAATATTAACTATCAAATTTTCTGTCTGCTGCACGGAGACATTTATAAGCATAAACTGCTGAGGTCCTTTCATGAAACACACTGTGGAACCATGAAGAGGTTTTATTGCTTAACGAAGTGTGAATACTTCATCAGTAAAGTAAAAAGATTTCTCCCTTCAAAGTTGTGATCTCAGTGCTCGAAGCCCAAGTGTATAGAATCACCTGAAAATGGAGAGACATTTTTAGGGATCCAAGCTTCAAGAATTTAAAAAAAAAAAGAGTAGAAGTAGAATGAGTGAAAATTAACCCTAAGAAGAACCAATTTAGGAGAAGTTTTTTCCCCAAAACGAAGTAATAAGTGTACCTGTACAATGCAGTTTTAGAACAAGATTAAATGCTTTGGTTTAACTCCACATTGGCGTCACAGTGTCTGTAGCTGCCTTTAGAGACCACGATCCATTTTTTCTCTTGATGTTTGTTTACTAGTAGTCTTGTGAACTGTCATTTCCATCTTTTTCGTAACATAAGAGCTATGTGATTATTTTCTGTGAGGAGTGATGCTCATGTCCTAAGGGATGAAAATGCTTTCTCAGAATCTGATTTTTCAAGGTACTGTGTAACTCCTGCATGGGTTTTTTTTGAGGGCTGTATGGTTTGGTTTTTCTTCCATACATATGAAGAATGAGTGTGCTAGAGTTCCAGAGTCTACTAAAGTATATTTTGGATGTCTGTAGCACAATAAATGATACTGCATATTATATATAAGTTGATATTCACATAATCTCTTCTAGAGAGGGTCCTGTTCAGCAAGGTGATGTGTCCTGTTTTACCTAACAGTTCACCCATTTCTGTTTTTCAGCTTCTTTACAAATATTTTGCCTTCCACTCAAATCACCCTTTTATTAGCCCTGTAATGTTTTCTTCACAAACCAATATACAACAGTGACTGGATTTGTTGATACTGCACTGGAAATCAAATTTGGGCATACGAGTTTACAAATTTTTAGTGAAAAACTGTGTACTTGCCTAAGCTGCTGATATTACATCAGCCTTGATTCGCATTAACAGCATCTCTCCAAGTCTCTCCAAGGTGGGAGAAGATGCTGGTAGAGACTGAGGACAATGGTACACACTCATTACTTTGCTTTCCATGGCAGAGAAGGCTGCCAGAAAATCTATTGCCTAGGAATTCTCTTGTTAGAGGTACTGCTACTGAGACTCTCTGTAACTTAAGACCGTTCAGCCAAGTGCTTCCTGAACAATTGCATATGGGGTGCTATTTCACACTGATGAATGAGTGTAATTTTTTTTTATCCCTGAATATCAAGCTCAACTAGTCTTAGTCTAACCCTGGCTGGTAAACTTACCTCCAGCTTCTTATAGCTATAATTCCCCATGCATTGCATTAGAAGCACAATGGGCAAAGACTTCAAATGGTACAGAGAATCACAATCATGTTCATAGTTTGCCCTGAATATACTTAAACTATTCTTTGAAGGTGAAAAGGGGCAATTATCTTCATATTTTTTTTCCTACCTAAGCCTGGAGTTGCAACTCATTTTTTTTGATAAAATACATAAAAAAACCCCCAAGCACGAAACAACCAACCTTAATATAGTTTATTTCACGTGACCATGAGAATTGCTCAGAGAGATATACAGCAACAGATCTGGAATGTCAGTAGAGTTTGCTTTGAATGGCCACAATAAATATATTTGTTAAAGAAAAAGCGATACAAAAAGAAAAAGTAATCAGTGCTTATGAAGAAGAAAGAAAAAAGGTGACTCCAATGCTTTATAATTGTTCAGAAAATATTTGTGTAAGGAATGACTCCTGGAAAACCTCCCAAAGACAGTGAGATTCCTGGGATTGTGCTGAGTAAGTTACACTAACTCTTACACACTTAGTTTTCCCAAAAGAAATTGCTATTCTTTTCCTTATTTTCCCACTTTTTTGTTTTTAATTCTTCTTCTCTCATTGTTGTTGTTATTGCTGTTCTTCTTCTTTAACGTGCATGTCATCCTTCTATTTGCAAAGAAAACTACCAAATTCCAGGAGGGAATACCCAATTTACATAAGCAAGTGGGGTCACTTTTATATGTAAACAATACCGAAGGAGTGTCACTGCTGCAGAACGACTAAACTCTCTGTGCCAACTTCAGCCATTTCAGCCCAATCCTGTAATCCCATTGCCATGTTCCTGCTGACCTGAAATTTCCAGTAGGGCATTTATCTCACTTCAGAGAAGCATGGCTGCTGCTAGTGCTGCAGAGTGAACTTCAGTTTTGCTTTGTATCACTGTTTCTTCCAGCACGTGTGAAACACTACTCTTCAGTCCTGGAGAAACTGGGACTTAGAAGACATGTGTTGTTCCTACACAAATCAAATCTGTGCTCCAGTCTTCACAGGATTTGGCTTACATTATTTATTGTTTGTTACTATAGCTATTTTTTACAATAGCTTGACAAATAAGAAATAAATAACCAACACTTGTATGAGATCTTTTATTTCTAAATGCCTTTGTCCTCTTCATAAACTCCCTAGTGTATATAGTTGAATGATGCAACTCTAAGAGAAGAATTCCACTTTTAAATGAGTTTAGGGGGGTTTCAACCAGAGATTTGAACTTGTGTTATAAGGGACTTAAACCAGTCTGCATAAATTTGAAGTAGCTCTCTTGTCTCAGTGGAGATTTACATAATCATATCTTCCATCAGAATCTGCACTTTCCCATTGCATACTCACTCAAATCAATTTAGATGAAAAATTTATTTGACCTATTTTTACTGTCTCCAATCACATCTAAATATGTATCTAAATATGTGTGTATGTAGGCATCCACAAATAAAACATATGAAGATGGTTTCCCTGTGATAGTATCAACATCTTCTGTGTTGCTTTTGTTTCATCTTCTAAAATACCAGTTTGCACAAACAGCCTTGACCTAATTTATAATGTGCAGCTTGGTGAAGCAACTGCACGCTAGAGATGGCACTAAGCTTATTTTAACTACAGCATAAACCCAGATCTTGAAAGCTTTGTGGTAAGTTCCATTGCACTAAAAGCTATTGATTAGAAATGCTTCCCTGGCAGAGAGAGGGGACTGGTGAACTCATTTTGTTCCAGTGATTCACCATGAGATCTCAATGGGAGTTGCAGATGACAAGTAGCAGCACAGAAGGTAAACTGTGAGAACCACGGAGCAATCCAGGTCTTAGCCCAGCTGTATAAATTAATAAAAATATTTCTGTCCGCCTGAGTGGATTCTGAAGAAGATCCCGTTGTATGTGATAAGAACTATTCCTGCCTAATTTTTATATTCCACTTATTTTTTACTAGTACTTTACATATTTTGAGTATTTTGATTTTACACTTCTCATCAGACTACTTGTTGCTGAGGACAGGAAAAGCATGTAATGTAGGACCTTATATAAATGACATGTCCTATTTATGTCATTTGATTGTAGTGTTTGTTAGGGTACATCTTTTACATGTCTTTTAAATCCATGTCCATGTCATTTGATGCAGGATATAAGAGAGTAGTAACAGAAGTGTTGCTTAGGGGTTGTGCCAATGCCCTAACCAGAAGGTGGTGTATTTTAAGAATTTGGCCCACTACAGAAAACAGTGGGAACTCACTAAAAATGCAGACTGGATAAAAATTTATAGTTGTCAATACTGAATGTTGAAGCACATTCAAAGTGATAAAAGAAAAGCACTTGAGAACTTTATAGCCTAAAGTACTTTTGGAGACAAATGGGGTGTTGGGGAGGGCGAGCTGTTTTGTTTTAAGGAAGTAAAAGTATGTTTTGGGAAGTCTGCTTTGATTTTTTTTCTTTTTTCTAAGAAGCAAATTATTTACAAGCATTAGATGTTCTTCACAATAGACACTTTTGGAATAAGTATGCATTTCATAAAGCAAGAAGGCACTTGCTGTAAGCTGCAAAAAGCAGAAAAAGAAAATGGATCAAACACTTTTTAACCTGCGATATGAAGAGGCTTTACAATTGAAAATAATTTAAATTATGCTGTTAGTGGCTTTTGTAGAGTTTTTATAGTTTTATTTTGGAGCAAGCTATAATTATAGAATCACAGTTCTTTGAACTATTTCCTTTAAACAAAAGAACATACAAAAAAATCAAAATCCCATTAATTGATATTCCTTTCTCAAATTCAGCACCTTCATATGCATTAGTTTTTGTTTTGTGGAATTGTAAGGAGACTTTCCCTGCAGTTCAGGGTAATCTATTTCTGTCCCTTGGCTTGATGTGACATTCTGGAGTTTTGTGTTAGTGAAGTAAAATCTTTTTCCTGTGTTCAGTGTGAAAATTGTTTCTGTTTTGGTATGACTAGTTGGACCATAGCACATCAGTTACTGTTCACTCTGTTGTCGGCATTCATTGCATTTATACACCCTTTACATTGCATAAGGCATTATTATTACATGAATGACTGCTCATATTCTGATGTCGTCTGTGTATTCAGAATATACTCATAAAAATTATACCTCCTTCAAATATGAGTTTCTCTCTTTGTACACAGAAAGATTCTTTGTTCTGAAAATGTGATTTTAAAAAATATGCGAGAAATGTTTGTGCTTTGTTTGGGAGGTTTGTTAACTTGATTAAGTACATGAGTTATATGATACAGGATCCTTGCTATCATCATTATAATTCTGTGAATTGCCTAATGGCATAAATACTCTGCCGGAAAGAAATTTTAATTATGGTTTAGATGTAGGAGTTTTTCCACTTTGAGAACCTCAGAATTATTCCTCCTCTTCATGAATTAAAACTAGGAAGCAGATGATTTGTGTGTTCCTTTCAATAATGGGCTAACAATCAAACAAGATTTCTGTTGTTTGCCAGAGTTTACCTTACAGAGAAGGACTTTTACTGTTGCAAAGTTTGCTTAATCCACTTATTATTAATATTTTGCTTTAAAGGCATAAGAAATACTATTTTATATCATTCTTAAGAAGTAACCTCAAAAGAATGCAATCTAAGAAATACATTCAGAACACATTTTAATAGATATACTTATTCATATTACTCAAGCAGTAATATTTATGTCTGCTCTGTAGCTCTACGTTTAGATGTTGTCATTAATTTCTTTCTGAGCTCCAATTTGACTCAGTCCCATGAAAGGTCATCACAGTGTTCTCTACTGTCCCCTTCATATGTACTGCAGGACAACACAGAGACAACTTTTTTGTGAGGAAAAGTTTTTGTGAGAAGGTATTAGGATTTGTTCTGATAAAATTTTATACCAGAAATGGTTCTTCACTAAAGAATCCTATATTTCTCTTTCTTGATGCCATCTTTGTTGTCCTAACCAATTTTCCAGCTGTGAGGGAGCTAAAAATGGAAAAGATGCTTTCCCACATTTTCACTGGCAGCGTGCTACTGTGCTGATGTGTTATGATACATGAATTACATTACAGCATGACTAAACAAAAAATAACTTCATGTGGCCTATACTGAAGGGAATGTCGGCTTGGGAAAAAATGAGAAGTGATTGAAGGATCAACATCAGGTTATATATCCGAGCAATTTCTTTCAGAAAGGCACAAAGGTAATAAGGAAGGCTTCAAGAGCTGTCAAAAAATTACATGATAGCAGGTGTCTGCTATAGTCCATTTGGCCAGGAAGAACAAGCAGAGGAGGCCTATGGACAGATAGGAGGAGCTTCACACTCATGGGGTCCTCATGGGGAACGTAAGTCATCATGATGTCTGCTGGAGGGACAACATGGCAGGATATGAGCAATTAGGGAGGCTCCTTGTTGATGATAACTTCCACCTCCAAATAAGAGCAGAGACAATGAGGAGAGGTAGTCTCCTGGACCGCATATACAGAAAAGGAGGGGCTCATTCGGAATATGAAGATCAGGGCAACCTTGTCTGCAGTGACCATGGTAGAGTTCAGGACTCTGAAGACACAGAGGAGAGTGAGAAGAAAGCTCATAACAGTTGCCTTCAGAAGATCTGAACTTGGCCTCTTCAAAGATCTGCTCAGAAGAGTCCCATGGGATAAGGCCCTGGAGAAAAAAAGGTCCAAGAAAGCAGGTTAATATTTATGGATCACCTCCACAAAATAATAATAAAAAAAGCCTACAAAGGGTAAGAGCAAGGACAGTTAGGGCTGTGAGGAATACAGAAGCATTGTCTGAGCATTCAAGAGTGAAGTGAGGAAAGCCAAAGCCCAAATGGAATTTCATCTGTTCAGAGATGTCAAAGACAACAAGAAGGGCTACTATAGGTACATTACTGACAAAAAGACCAGGGAACATTGGCCACTAGACAGGGGACATGGTGACACAGGACACAAAAAAGAATGACATCTTGAATGCCTTTTTTTGCTTCAGCCTTTAGTAACAGAATCAACCTTCAGGAATCCCAGGTCCCTGAGGAAAAGGGGAAAGGGTGGACCAAGGTAGATGTACCTTAATTATTGTGTGATTCTGTGATTCTGTGCTACTGACTACCTCTTAGGAAGAGAAGAACTAGCTGCCCTTTCGGTTGATTTCTATTAACGCCAAATATGGTACTATTTTGAGATATTTACTATTATCTACTACCACCAGAAATTTTGTTTGTGCAGGTTTGAGACGGGAGCAGTCATAGATGATAAATGAGTGTAGCTCAACCTAACACCATGGGTTTGCAAAAGCACGTCAGGTACAATTTCTCCCTCTCAGAGCCACCTTTTTCACCTATACTAAACTAATGCCTGCTCGTTTGTTACGTCACTTAGGAGTGTTATAAAAGTTACAATATATATCCTCATGCCAAGAAAAGAACTGTTTAAGCAATTTATATCAAAGCAATTAACGAAAATTAAGAACATCTCCAAAGCACCTCACTGATTGCAATGTGTGCAAGTACTCTGGACACATGGAAGCTCAATCCAGGCATTCACATGGATAAAAAAAAAAAATTCTTTTGCAGCTTCTGTAAAATCTAGGGAAAGAAGGGATGTACCAGTTCTTACTTTAGCTAAGGATAACCAGATTTTAAGTGAAGAAATGTTGATTTTTTTAAATGGTAAAATTTCTTGTAATTAGATTAATTGTCATTATCTATAACAACTAATTAATCAGAATAACATTCAACATTAGCATTGAAATGATTGTAGACTAATAAAGGAGAAAATTAAGTTCATTTTTAAAAAAAAATAAAGATATCTATTTTGTTCACTTGCAGTCACAGATAGCTATGATTAAATTTTAATTTGATGTCAAATTAAGGACTTGGTTACAGTATGCTGACTTCCAGAGTACAGCTCTACTCACTTCTGAGGAAATTGCCATTTAAATGAGGAGAAGGTTTGTTCTATACCATTCTAATATCTTCCAAAGGCAGCTTCAGCTCAGTTCACATCCACAAAATGAATCTCAGTAGTAGCCAAGAAAATTTCATGGTGACTAGCTAAAGAACTATACAGCAAAATGATTTAGAATATTGGTACTCTATTTTTAATTGTGTACAGTGTGTCTTCTACATTTTTAGCTGCTAACTCTCAAGAACACTTCATACCAAATTGTCTTCAGCCGTGTGTGTCAAAGTCATGGCATCAGGATAGCACATAAACATTCCTCTCTTTTTTTTATAAAGACTGAGTGTGAATACAAAAATATGACTGGCTTTGCATGTGGTCCTGTTAATTTTGGTGTTGTACCAGTCTGGGAAGGCACAAATATCCAGCTACAGAGTCAGGGCCTGAGAGAATATCTCAGATAGGCAAAATGTGCAGTCATATGTCTTCACTCTTTAGTAAGTGCTATAAAGGGGAAATGCTATTTTGCACAGTCGAGATTGTGTAAGTGTAGATAGCTGCCAGTACACCGTACAATAAAAAAAACAGTAGAAAAGTTTTAGGAAGCATTGTGTACAAATAATATCCTTCTCATGGACAAAATCCACGACCTCTCCTCCTTTGAGTGTCCTGCTCATGTTATCCACTGGATCATTGCCTCTGTAAAGCTGCCATCCAGCTGGAAAATTACTTCTGCCATTCAATCACGGCACAGCATTTTTGCTCACTGTCAGCTCAGCTAATCCTATTCTATTAATGGGTCTAAGAGACCAGTTTTGCTGAAAGGATGATTGGAGAGGGATTTGATTTCTTCTGATAGTAACTGGGGCTTGATTTTGCAGCCTCTTGGATAGCCATAATTGACTACACAAAGCACAGTGCAACAAGGAAATGTTCAGCATGTTTCTACTCTCACATACATCAAAACAAGCACAAGTAATCCTGAAAAATCTTTATTCCTCATTTCACAACTGTTTATTAAAGAAGGTGTTACATTATGAATTTCTCAAATTAATTTTAGAACAGGTATTCTTAAAATAGAAATACCTGTGTCACCCCGCATCGCTTTCATAGAACATAATATGTTCATTCTGACATTACTCTCTGCCAGCCAGAAGAGTTAATTCTGTATGAAAGGTTTTGATAGGAATAGCCTGAAAATATATTTTCATGCCATGTACCCAGCAGGGTGAAACTGAGGAAAATCCAAAGTAGTAAAAATAATGCCAGGAAGAAAAGAGGAGTTGTAAAGTGAACCATATACAGTCAGCTTGTAGTTCTAGTCAGTCTATTTGTTCTCTGTGATGGGAAATAAGACCTCTTGTGATTACAGGGAAGAGGTCCTAATGCACAAAGCAAGAAAAAGTGTGTAAATACCAGAGATTTTTAGTGGAAATTGAATTTTTCAAATTCAAAGAGATAGTTCCTGAGGATAAGTGGGAAAAGAGTAGCAGTTCTTAAAGAATATCTGGTTACTGAGTAAAATATGTAGATTTACATTGTGTTTCATTTCCTATTTATGCATGGAAATTAAACGACTGAGGAGGGAACGTGGTTATTTGATTCACCCTCACGTATGCAAATGATTTATTTCTCTTTTCATTACCTCTATTAATGTTACTAAATTCAATTATTCAAAAAAAATTGGTTCCTGGCTGTGGTTGCTACAGCCATGACACATATCCAGGAATGCTTGTCCCAGCAACTGATGAAAATTTCTTTAAAGAATTGATGTATTGTACGCAGGTCATAAGTATAGTAAATATGAAAGTAGTAAGATCCATTTTGGAGAAAAAAAAAAAAAATTAATGAGGTGGGAAAATATGGCCAAAGTAAAATTGCTTGGGATTGTAATACAATTAAAAAGCAGTAATTTTTATAAATGATCACTCTCCTGAGACTGTTGAAGTCTGTATGGTAAAAACTACTAACAGAAGAGAACAAGTAACTTTCCAAAATTGTCAGTTTCAGGAAGCAGTTGAGAAAAAGGAGATGAAAGTGACGAAGATGTGCTTATTTGTCAACTCCTGTGGCTCCAAGGACACAAAATCCCATTCAGATGTGCAGTATCTAAAAATATGTAACAATAAAATCATCATTGATTAATAGCATTAAACTGAAGCAATGTTGAATGTGTTCACATTTGACAGTGATGATAAGTGTTAGAAAAGTGATAAATCTGCACAAGAATGAAATAGCACAAAAAAATGTTGCCTCAGAAAGAGCAGTAACTTAATTATGTCTTGATTTTGATTCTGCTTCTCATCTGTTTCTCAGATAACTGGAGAAGGTATTAAAAAATATAACAGGTGGTGGAAGTAAATTGTGGCTGGGGGTATTGTCCTGTTGTGAACCACAGGGAAAATAGGAATTTGTCTGAAGGGTTTTTTTTTCATCCATTATATTTGAATTCTTTGTGGGAAATATTTCTCAGTGAAATCTTTGTGTAAATGATGCAGAGATTGGTTCTGAGAAAACAATTTATTTGAACACTGTTGTGTTTAACAAGGTGTCAAAGTATTTGCTGCTGTTTATGCTTGGTTTCTGTTCTTTTAACTAGAGAAAATTCATAGATTCATAGGAGTTCTGGCCAGAGTGTACCACTATGAAAATGTTAACCTGACCTCCTAAATGGCAAAGGCAGAATCTCTTCCAGTGATTCCTACAATGCAGCCCTAAAGCAATGATTGATATACAGTGTCTGTTAGAGAAAGACTCTGTCTTAAGACTTCAGGGAAGAATTTCCCAGAATTGCCAATGCTTATTTTATCTTTACTGAATATTTTTGTCTTCTTTTCAGAAAAGTTTGAACTTTTCTGATTCTTGATCACAGTCTTCGTCTGGTTGAAAATACTTCCAGCTATCAAGAACTTTTGATAGTTATAGACTGCGTTCAGACACCTCTTAATCTTACCTTGGATATATTCAACAGGTTGAGCATCTTAGGGCTTTCTTTATAAGACATGGTTGCTGAGTTTTTTTAGGGTTTTAATGACATAAATTACTCTGGGGGAAGTTTTTTTTCTGAAACTTCTCTCATTTTTTATTTCCTTTTGAATACATGACCACTGGAACTAAACACAGTAACGGTTTTAGTTATGCCACAAAAATTAATGCCATTTTCTATTTCTATTCATTATTTCTTTGCTTGTGCACTCAAAACTTGCACTGCCCCCCTTACTTGCTGCTTCACACTTGGAGCTCATCTACAGTAGCTTAACTTAAATGATCTTGTCATTATTTCATTTTCGAAGCACTCGGGATACTGTCCAGAAAAGACAGCCTCACTTAGAATAGATTCATGGATGTTACTAGCATTTACAGAAGCATACTCAATTTGGGCTGATGGCTTTGTCTTGTAGAAAGCTGGTAAAAACATCTAATTGTGCCTTAGTGATCCTCATTTGGCAGAAAGCCTTGTCCTTATTTTCAGTCAAGGCAGGCCGTTAGTGCTCTTGACAGGATCTCTCCTTTCTCTGAAGTCTAGAACAGGGCATTCCAGAGAAGAAGGGATCCTCAAAGAGATGTAGGTAGAGAATGAAACTAGAATGGGGCCAAACTCCTGTTATTCTGAAATTTCTCCTTTCCACCCAAAAAATATCAATAAGGTCCCTGTCATATTTCTACCAACTGCACTGCAAAGTCCTCTGAATGGGTCTGTTCAAAGCTCTGTGGAGACTAGGAGGGGCTGTACATTGATTTCAGACCTAATGGAGCCATGTGGAAATGTAGGAACTCCCGGGCCCTCTTCCCTAGATTCTGGTAGATTTGTAGATTTTGTGTATGAATCCCAACAGGATTGGGAAATGCTGTTTCCCTATTTACTCGATACTCTAGAAGGCTGCAACAAAATCAGAGTTCTGTAGTAGGTGTCTTTATAATCCATTTCTAATTATTCATAATTATAGTCAATAATGGCAATCAATATGTGCAGTACATTTTTCGAAAGTACGTTTCTAAAAAATGCAAATAATCCTAATGGAATTTGTCAGATACACAGCATTGAGAAGATCAATGCTCATGACCATGGATATTCAATGTATTTCTTTAGTTTATCATTATTGACTATATGAGTGTTCATGCTTTATAACATACTTTATAGCATACTTCATATTTTCATATCCTTTCCAAATATTTTGGTTTGAACCCCATGTCAGTAAAACAAATTTCTCTACCAATTTGAGAAACAGGTGGGACAGGCTAAATTGCACTGTCCAAGAAATGCTGAGAGCAGTTCCACAGATAAATCTGTCCCTTGAAATGATATTTCCAAGTACAGTATTTTTTGGTAGATAAATTTAGACAGAAGTATGTTTATGCATTATTCTTTGAGAAAACAAAATATTATATCTTAAACTTCTAGCCATCAATTTTGTTGCAAGACCCCTTCATAATATAGCTTTATTTCATGCTGTTTCACCATTTTTCATACTTCTGAATCCCTTTTGAAATTTCACAGAATATGTCTATGGTATGTTATATCCTTCCTTGCTGGAATGCGATTGTGAACCACACTTGTCCTGAGAAAAAAAAAAACGCTATAAAAATGCCTCTGCTAATATGCTATTTCTTACAGTGTTGTTTCTGTTTCTGTAATTTCAAAACACTAACGTACCGTTTCTTCTGTTTGTCATGAAAATACAGTTCTTACATAATTGTGTGGTTAAGGTGTAAATACTCTAGCAGATGAAAAAAATGTAATAGCAGAAATAACCACTAAACATAGAGTCAGGTTTTGTTTTTTTAAAATAATCAAGGTTTCCATGAAGAATCACCAGATATTAAAATGATTCTTTAATTAGTAAAAATATACTGTAAAAATACGATTCCCATTTTCATATCGCTAAATCACAGTGATATGCTAATATAATTAGAATTGGTTGCGCTTTTGCTGCAAAAAAAATACGGAGCAAAATCTGCTCTCAGTTCAGTAGGGACAGCCTGAGACAAATCATCCGGAGATAATAAGCCAGATTCACAGCCTGTGGAAGTTGTATAGTTCCTCTGATTTCAACTGTGTCACACCAGATTTAAATCAACTCAGTATTTGGCTCGATATGCACAGTCAACAGATTACACATGTAGCACTGAGAGAAGACTTTGGCTCTAGGAATTAGGTTGCAAACACAGAAAGTAGCAGGGCAATTAATTTTGTTGGTGGTGGGCGTGGGGGCAGGTCTTGGAAATAAGCATTTGCAGTGGATAAGGATTCTCTAGTTCTTCAAGCGAGGAGCTCGGTGCAAAGTGAAAAGTAGAAGAGTCCCCACATCTCTTTGAAGTCAGAATGCTGAAGAGAAAGTCACCTGTTTTCAGGGTGAAAGGTCATTGGTACAATCAGCTGGTGCAGAAAAGGAAAGAGCTGCTCTGTCCCACTGCCTGCAGCATTTGGAGCTGGCATTTTGGGTCCTGAAAACCTTGAGTTCCACTGTTGTCAACAGAGCTACTCAGTAGACTATAAGGTCCCTTAGAGTGGATGCATATAAATGTGGGTAAATTGTGACTGTGTGTGGCTAAATCATCAGCAGTGACAGAAATGTGTAGCACGGCTCTACACTCCTCCAGGTACAGAAATTTTACACCAATGCAACTCTAATGACATAAATACAGTTACTCCTGATTTAAATGGGGAAAATTTTGTTCCCTCTGAACTGCAATTTGATAGTATACATAGCTTTCAAAGAGTTTTCCTTTTTCCTTTTTTGCTTCTTTTTTTTGGGGTTTTTTTTTTTGTGTTTTTGTTTGTTTGTTTTTTGTTTTGTTTGAAGAGTGGCTGGAGTAAGAAAAAATGAATAAAAAGTGAGGCTAGAATTTGGGCCTTCTGGCTTCTTAGATCTGCTTAGAAGAATAGGCCATGCCAGGAAAATGGGAATCAGGAAAGCCAAGTGAAGCGTTAGTGATATGGGAATATATCAGCCATCACAAGCAAACCTACTTTAATTAAAGGAAAGTGCTCAACGCTAATCTAATATAAAAGCCTTGTAAAGTACCATAAAGAAGCTGAACTAATTTTTTTCTTAGATTGCAAAACTGTTTAAGATGGTTTAACTTACCATGACAAAAACCTGTGGAGGAATGAATTTTCATTGCTGTTTACTAGTGCATAGGGGTTTGGCTATATACACTTTAATTCACAGAATAGGAATTCGACTTTTTCCATTTTATTTAATTCAAAATGTTTTGACAGCTTAACTTGCTATCACTTAAAAGTTTAATCAATCAGACATTTAGGGTAAGCTGCTCAGCTAGTATAAATCTTTCTGGTGAAAGTCATCAAAAAAGGCATACCAATTATTGCTAAGAGGAGGACTCATGATATAAAACAAAATATGCTAAACCCTGTAGCCAGATGAGTTTAGCCATCTGATGCTGCCTATGATGTCATTTTCGGGTCCCTTTTTTTTGACTCTGACATCACGAGGAACTGAACTGGCCTGTCAGCAAGTTCATATGCTGGTTTTAAACAATAATGTTAAACTAAACATGGCCACCAAAAGGGATGCCATGACAATGTTGGTATTGCAATATACCAACACCGTGATAACCAGAATTAGATGAAAGAGCCTGCAGTTATGCTACAACTGAAATAACTAACTTATTTTTCACTGAGTTTCAGTGGTTTTTTTTTTTACTTAAAGGAAATTACTGTATGCAGGTAAAAGTAGAAGGCGCCTCCAGAAAAGTTTTGTTAAGAGCTGCTATTTCTAATAGCCCAAACATCACTCCAATTTACATTGTGTATAGAACATAATATCTTTATCTTGTGAAGCTGGGTGTTCTTCATTTTCTCAGCGAATTTTATTCTATTTCTTGATTTAGAGTGTGTGAATGGAAAAGGTGAATTATAATATCTGAACTATATAACTAAAAACTGAGAAACTTAAACCCCTATTATTCATCCTTTATAGCAGTTATTATTTTTAAAGTGGTAAACTTTTCAAATTATTTGTTGAAATACTGTCTAGTTTTGATGACCTTTTTCAGTGCTTTCTGGCATTGACTAATAAGGCTTTTTACTATGACAAGTGACACATTCTGGGAGGAAATGACTGTGCTTAAAAAATATCATTAAGCCCAGTTCTGTGTAACTCGTTTTCTTATTTTTTTATTGGGTTACAATATATCAAAATTAGTTTAGTTTCATGATCACATGAAAAGGCATTATTCCTATGGGATGACTCCATGCAAAATGACCCGTAATGGCAGAACTGGCCTTCAATTTGCACTGGCTTCTGCGTGCTCCCTCCCCAGGAAGCGTTGGTGGAGATGACGTAAACTGCAGCAAGAGATCTCCCAGGCAGTCAGACTGCTGTGTTGTCACCCTTCCCCATCTCTTTGTTGGTTCCACACCGTCCATCTCCTTGACTTCTGTGGTGGTTTTCCTTCGTTATTTTACCTTTCCCATTTTCTCTCTCCTATCCTCTCCTCAGTCATGATCATAATGGGTAGCAGAGAAATACTCCCTCAAAATCACCTTCCCAGCAGAGTAGCCAAGGACTATAGGCACTAAAATGAGTATTAGGACACTGAGCCTGTTTCTCAGCTTTAAACTCTGTCCACTTCATTAACTGAGGCTCAATTCTTAGTCCCCTTTTGCTTTGTAAGCTGGGGGAGAACTTTCTTTCCTGTGCCCCATTTTGATGTTGGTTTGGGGATAAAAGGACAAATTGTTGATTGTTGATAGCAGCCTTTCCTTAGGCAAAATTCCCTTTGATATAATCTGGGGGCAGAACCCATCCTTGGCACTGCTGTGGCCTTTGCTGGATGTACCAGGCAGAGAACTGATTGATTTTTTACAATATGCAGGTTTCTGATGCTGACCAATTCTGTAGGACATGATCCAACAATTCTGAGTTATTCCACCCAGTTTAAGTGCCAGTTTTTCCCTGCTGGATTTGGAGATTTGACCCAATGACCAGAGTGCCTTACTAATGACTGCGGGATCAGCCGTGCTGCCTGTGGTAACATCTACACAGCATATTCAAGAATTTAAGTTATCTGAACTTTAAAATTATCTTCTTCGTCATCCAGGAAAATTCAGAATGGGAAAGTAGAACCAAATGAACTTAGAGTCCCTATCACAAATGACCGGTTGCTTTAAAATGTATAGATACAAAAGTATTACAAGAAGAGCCTCTGATTAATAACTTACAATAATAATAACTGCATGTACAAAGAACTGCAGGAAATCCTGTACAATTTTTGCGCTTTGGAAAGAGTATTGTTTTGTTTCATATCACATAAATTTTGTTGAGTAGAGGAAACACTGCTTCCCTGGTGCTTTTGTTTTTCCCTCTGGATTGTAGCAATGGAGCACTTGCATGTTGTGTTTGATGCCTTGCATGATAAAGACATGCAATGGCAAGTTCCAGTCTGCATGCTGCTTAATGAATGTTTTCCTTTTCTCTCCTTCCCTGTTATGTGCTTACAGAAGACAACTATGTGGAAGGTGGGTGCTTTCTACCTTATTTTCCTAAGCTCTTGTTTTTCCCTTCTGTTCAGTGGGGTTTTTTTTCCTTCTGCTTCATGTTATAAAAGTGCACATATCATTCAGTACGGTAAGTTGTATTTTTTCCCCCATGAAGGCATACGAGTTTCTTAAATAAATGTGATATCTTTTTTCATACAGAACTCAAGCAAAGCTCCTTGGCCTTATTGCTCTAATTCCAGGATACCCCCACTGAAACAAAAGGATTTGTACTCGTATGACTGATACCATATCCAAAATCTTTCTGGAGATTTGCAGGACTGATTTTTTCTCATGTTCTGTATGAAAAACACTTCAGGAAACTATTTGTCTCATCAATGTGGAGCCTAAATCCTCCTAATAAGATTGTAATGCATGTTAAATTCACGTCTTTTAATTGCTTAGGAAAATGGAAAGCGCTTTTCTCTTTAATACCACAAACCTTGCTTAATGTAATATCCTTTACAGCACAAAGCTTTAGGAAAAAAGGTTTTCTGTCTAACTTTTTAGCATAATGCACTTGCCTTTTGGACATTGTGAAAGAAGCAGCATGTGATTTTAATAATTATGTTGGTATGTAATTAAGTCCCTTTAAAGAAAGTATGGCATAGGGCAGTGGAAACTAAGGCACAATGCCATCTATCCTGATTATTGGTAAGTAAGTCTATTAGCTGGTAAAACATGCAAATATATCATAGTTTTAAAGTCTTTTTGCTTGTAAGCCAGAAAGTGCAGGTGCTTTTTTATGTACAAATATTTTTAAAAGTCTCTCTGGGGTGAGTCTTTGCATACTGGATATACGATTATCTATTTGAAAAAAATTAGTTTACCTATCTAAACAGAAAAATTGCTTTCATTTTATTTCATTCCAATATTTTAAAAACTATTTTAAAAGCAAGAACTTTGTAAACTAACTCATATGCAAGGTGACTGCCCTGGAATGACTCTGACCCAGGGTGCTCATGTGAGCCACTCTGGGGCCTGAGTTCATTCAGGTTTCAAGTCACCATGGGCCACTGCCTGCCTGTTCTGGGGTGATTTTCTCAAGAAGCCTTGACGTGCTGGTGCTTCATTTCTCTATGCTGCTGTATTCAAGGATGAAGACAGGTGCTCAGATTAAGCACATAGACGATGCTGTGTGATTTTATGAATATATGTGTTATCCCAAAGAGAAAGAAAATTCAAACAATTCTGGTGCTTTACTTGTGTGCACTGTCGTGCTCGTACATGTCAATAAAATTTCATTTTCATTGTGAGATAAAAATGTATTCAGCAACACTAGGATAGAAATTCTAGCTGAAAAACATAAAAGCCTAGAAATAACAACCTAATCTTGTATTTGATCTGTGCATAAAACTCTTACTGGTGTCAACATGAGTCTCAAAATTTGAATTAGGTTCAGTATGACTAGATAAGGAGGTTCAATTGCATTTCACATATTCATTTATGCACGACAGTACAAGATAAAACCTGGATAACAGTTAATCCAGACTTCACCTGAATCTAATTCTTAAAGCTGCAACCTTAAATTTATTCCAGCACAGGTCTGGATACTTATGCATACATTAAAGTTACAAAGCATGAATATGTAAAGAATGGAAGCATAGAATGGTGTATCCAAAGCACAACTTGAAAACTGAGCTAATTTTTTTCATCTTTGATCTCTGTGATATCTGAGCATCTCTTAAATTAGGTGACATAAGCAAACAGAAATATGTAGCATTCAGTTTTGTATATACTGCTGGTAAAAAAGGCTACTGTTTATTAATTTTACTGAAGTTGTACTAGACTTTAATACCTTCACTGCAGGTTTATCATATTTAAATTTTTTTTTGGCCTGTGCTCTGCATGGAACTCACACACCAAACTATGACAATATCCTATCTTCATATCCCCTTCCACTATCCCACCCTGTACCCCTTAGCTCTCTCCTCTCAGAGCCAAGTTCAGGAGAGAGTTGGAGTGGATCACATATGAGGGATTTCTTCTAAATCTTGAATTCCTAATTCACAAAGGAATTGAAGTAATGGTGCACAAATGAGTATTTCAATGTATGGGATGCCTATACGTGGCTACTTAAGGAAAAAACTTCCCAGGTCTGTTTGTTGCGGTTACAAGCAGGCTTTCATTTTGCAAATCTATCAGTGATTGCTATAATGGCAGATGTAGCTGTATCATTTTAAACCACTCTGTGGAATGAACAGGTACAGTACTAGTAATTCTTCACTCTTCCATAGCCTTTATCCATAGATTGCAAAAATAGAAAATAAGGTAAGTATCATTATGTGCCTTTAGCAAGGAAGTGTAGGTGACCTTACTGCTTGCAAATAAAGCAACACAGAGTCAAACAAAATACAGTGTCTTGAGGAGTAGCACCGAATTTTTTAATTGGTAGATGTTTGGTTTGAGCAGTGTATGTCTTTTACATTCACTTGACTGCCTTTTTTCATTGAACAACACTGTAAGTGACTCTTAAAATTCAAGTAGTTTTTATGATGTTTTCAAGAGGCACTTCTGCTATTTACATTTTTTTTTCAAATTATGTAAGAGTCATCTATTTGCAACTGACCAATTTCACGTATCATTTTAACAAAAATAGTAGCTATCAAGCAGTGATAATCTGAAGCTAGATTTTTTTTAGGTTCATACAGCTACGACGTTCATACGTAAATGTGAGCTAGTAAGAGATCACCTTCTTTGCATTCCCCTGGGAGACAGGACAGTGATTTGTTTCATACCTTCTAAGCGCTGAAAGAGTTCACATAAAGTAGTGGCTGAAAAGTCACCGTTTCATTAAAGAGAAAGATAAATTAATCAATTACTAGAAGAGACTGATACTTCCAAAAGGCCGCTTATCAGGAGACCCAAGCAAGGACACCCAGCACAAAATAATGAATTTAAAAAATATGAACTGGTCTTTATACTCTGTGTATTCAGCAAGCCTCTCTTGCAGCAACACTTGCAGAGAAAGAACTCCCATGAAAACATTTCTATTCTCTTGCACAAGCTGCAAACTGCCAGTACAGCTGTGTGATGTTTCCCAAGCAATGCTGATGCAGGCATCCCTTCAGGACCACAGTCAGCTTTCGTTTGCATTGCTGTGAGCCCCAGGTAATCCCACCAGCTGCAGAGCACTGTATTTGGAAACAGAATTTATTGCACCAGAGATGAGGCACATCAGGCCTTTCAGTTTAACTACACATCTAAAACGGGTGACATTAAAAAGCAATAATTCAGCAAAACCATTGTTAGTCTACTTGGAACATCACTTGAGATTTGGAACTGATAAGAGACGAATCCTTTCAGACTGATTACAGTCGGGAGTATCTTCTTTGAACTACCCCCAAGTAGTGTGAGTCATTTGTGCACCTAATTTTCTTTGTGAATTAGAAATCACAGAAACTCTCTCTCTAGGAAGTCTGCTTTCCGATAAAGAGAAGGGTATTTGATTGTTCACCTTCTTTGTGTGAATTAATTTCAATTAATTGAAATTAAGAAAATAATATATGGCTTTTTAAGAAGAGTAGCACATTTAACACATGAACAATTAATAACTTCTGAAATGGATCCTAAAATAGCTCATTTCAACAAGAATAAGCCTGTTTTATAAATCAGACATAAAAAGTGAAAAACCTTCATATATCTTGTCTCCTTGCATCGCATTATACTCAGTGAGATTTAAGTATCATTTTGTTATCATAAATTTAAAAAGCTGAATATTTTTCCTTAAAGAGTAACTAAATTTGGCTCTGGATGAGTGATTATCATTATGGACATCTGCTTTGAAATGTCACTAGACCAATTCTGGTATGATGGGATTTCATCTCACAATACAAGTATAAAGCAAAATCTATTTCTCACAGATTTATGAAGTAGTTGCAGAAGCTGTCACTTAAATTTTCTTTATTACTATGTATTTTATATTGCATTTGTAATAATTTGCCTTCTCTGGAACAAATTCATTCTACTGTCACATTTCACACAAATAAGGAGACATCCTTTGCATTATCATTTCAATGTGATGAAGAAATTTTGTTTAATTACCTGAAATGCTCATTTTTATGAGGGGAAAAAGATCAGACCCAGCCCATTTTTCAGGTTTAAACTTCTCCAGGGTTTAAACATCATTTCACACGTAGAGGACAGGAAGTCCTCCCAGCAAAGTGTTCAAAGCAATATAATCAAAATATGATAAAGACAGACGGATTATTAAAGGAATTGGTTGGATTTGAAAGCATTTTATTATTTTCTGTCATTGCAAATACTGCACAGAAAAAAAATACACAATAAAACAGCACCCAGTGTTTGAATTGCAGTTCTGTTACTCGTAGCCCAAAGCATTCCAACCAGTGGTTGAAAAATGCTCTTTGATTTCCCTCTGTGATACGGACATCTCATAGGAAACAGATGCCTGTCACAAAACATTTTTGTCAGTGTGACAACACCACCTTCCCGTGCTCCCTTGTTCATTGCTGACTGTGCTCTTGTTTCCCTTCAAGGTCTGGCGCACCTGATGATGGGCGACCAAGGTATGGGCTCTGTTCCTTTTCCACTCTGCTTTCATTGTTTCTTCTTGTTCTGTAGCTGCTTTGAATCCATCACTGCAACCGATGGGCAAATGCTTGAAAGCTGTGTTTGGCTGCAAAGAAACACATGGTTTTAGTCACATCTTTTTCTTATTTCATTTTTGGGTTTTTTTTGTTTGCTCTGTAAGCTTTTGTCCTTCCTCCCTCCTCAACTCCCTCTCTTGCAAAACAATAACTAAAAAGAGGTGAGAGAAATAAGAAAGTTATTAAGAAAATTTCATGTATTTATCAGAAAATACAATTATGGGTGATTCTATAGAAGATAAACAAAGTGCAAGACCTCTCTTCAGATAGCTGCTGAAAGAAGATACTCCTCTTGTCACATTGTACACATTGAAGAGTCCATTTGCATTAATGCATGGCTAATTGGAATTGTGCAGAAAGCACCTGCTCCTGGCTTCTGGAATGCTGAGAGTACAATTTTGCTACCTAACAAAACCAGTGAATTTTTTTCCTCCTAACCATTGTCCATGTTACTTTTGTGACAGTCTTTCTTATCTAAGCATGGGTTATTTCTGTGTTTCTCTGCATGTACATGACTGGGAAGAAATAAACTAAATCCCTAATATGACACTGATTGCATCTCCATTTGTCTTCAGACACTTACCTTATACTTTGTCTCTTCATGTCCAGATATTATTGCATTTACATGTACTCATGACTCTTACTGTTGTTTCTCTCCTCTTCTTTATTCTCTTTTTGTCTGGAAATGCTTTCTTCATGGAACCATTTCACCAAATCCATAGGTAAAAGTAAAGGTATTACATGATTTTCTTGATTTTTAATGTCATCAGTATACTTTAATGTATGTATAAATAATGCAAGTAAATGTAAAATTTTTGCACTGATAACATGAGGTAGGTATATTCTTACAGTAAATATTTCATGGATATCAAGGTAAGGAGAATTATCCTAAAGTACCTAAAGGCTGACCATTTTCAAAGTTTGTCTCCTGGTTTTGTGAGCGATGTAAAGCTTTGGCAATGATAAAAGAGGCTACAGTTATAGGAAGTGTTCAGGATGAAATAACAGCCACATTTTGAGGTATGCCTTTTTCTGTTCTCAAAGTGTTGTAGTCTGAACCACCAGACACAGGAAAAAAGCGTGATGTTGTTCAGTAGAGACTCTCTGGAGATAATCTATCCAGGGTCAGTCCACAGCTTGATGTATGTTTTAAATGGGAATAGCACTAACTTTAGCAAGTCTTTGCCCTGAGAGTTTCCTTATATATTAATCACTTTGAGCATATCTCAAAGAACTGGACAAAGGAATGTGGAAGAATAAAAGCCAAAGAGAAGTGTGGCATTTCTTTCAGTTTTTTTTAGTACTTTTTGTTTCTTTATGTAAAGAAAGCCAACCATGTTTACTTCCCTTCTCCCAGAGGAAACAGTGCAGTAGGGGCAAGATTTTTTCCCTGTATGAATAAACATCAGGTTTTGCTACAAGGACACTTGTTCACAGGCATTGTGTAAATATATTTTTATGATAACAAGCTGGTCATTAAAAGCCATTTAATCTCTGTTACATGTGATGAATAATACATTTCTATTCATCTTAAGCATTTTTCAGGGGGGTGTGTGTTCTTTGTATATATCAAAAATCAAATCTGCACGGTCATAGTTAGTTGCAAATAGTTAAACTAACTAGTTAAATTAGAAACAAACTTCCAGGTTTGTTGGTGTCTTGGCTGATTTAGTGCTTCCATACCTAGAAACTTCATGTGATGCAAAGACTGTAAATACAAATCTGTAGTGTCTCATTCCTCTTCATATCAGACCCCCTGGAAAGACTCTGTGCCTGTATAGGTGGGATACTATTTAAACGGTTGTGTGTGTCCTGGAACTCTACATCTTCTTGCTTAGCAAAACGTTTCAAGCAAGTATGAAAAGCGATCTGCTGGTTTCTTTGTTTTATAGGATCATTTTCTTTTGTTTTCTGTATCCTTTTGTTTTTCTTAATCATACCTAGTATGTATGACTTCTTTATTACTTACTTTTACTATCTTATTCCTAATCAGTAGATATCCTGGCTGCAGTTACCTTAAAATGACATTTTATATTAACTGAACCTTGACATTATAGATAGTTTTTATTAATAATGCAGAATTATTTTTCTAGATTGTTCTGTACACAGAATAAATGATGTAGTATGTATGACACCAAAGGGTTTTTTTGTATGAAAGTATTAAAATATAAATATTATGAATATTTATTAGTAATAGTAGCTGATCTGGAGAGCAGATTTTTATCAAGACAGAAACTTTTTAAGTCTTGTGCAACATTTAGACATTTATATTTTTATTTTTAAAGGTTGAACTACTATATTCACCAAAAAATTACCTTGTATATATTAGCTACATTTAATGTTCAATAATGCGCCATCTAACATAATTTAAACACCAGTCACCAGTCATCTAATCATTTGACTACATTATTCTTTTCATATTTTGATTTTTATTAGATTTATCCAGTTAATATAGAAATAATCATTCCTGTGTTTTGAGAATCACAATATTTCTTCACGTAAAATGGTGTATATTTGTTCAAATGGATGGAAAGAGTCTATATGTGTACCAGCTCCAGTTGCGTGGAACAGAAAATACCCCTCAATATTGAACCATATCCTCAACCAGCAAAAAACAGCCTCATTTTTTTGACGATCCTGAAACTTTATTAATATCAGCTATTGAAACACGTGGCCTTGAAACAGATATTTAAATAGTCATTCGTAACACATAACAATATGAAAAATTAGGAGGGTGATGGAAAGGAATGAAGGGAAAAAAGAGGAAACACCTTCGTTATAAGTTCCATTCCTTGAGAGGTATGCAAGGTCAGTAATTGAAAAATTCTGGGTGATTATAACATGAATTAATCTTATTTTGGAAATATAAGCAATAAAAAGCTTTTAAGAAGCCTTACAGTGTAATTTGTCCCGAGGACTATTAAAATGCTGAAGTATCACCATCTTCTTTAATTGTGTAGATATTCTTTGCGGTACTGGAAAAGGAAAAAAAAAATCAGTGTATCTTCAGAATTAGGGAAGTGTGTTAACAAGGTAGAGACCTGGTGTTGACAGAGGAAGGAGAGTTGAGACAACCTCTCCAACTGGGCAAGCAGTGCTAAATCCAGTACCATCTCATGACACCCCTGATGTTTGTCATTTAGTTGTAAATCTAAATTGGGATACTCTGGATAATCTCACAAATTACTCCTTGTAGATGCTATGCCTAATTCTAGGAAGAACTGCAGTCTTTTGGTTATACTGGCATTTCTTTATTTTCTGATAAGCACCATATATGCAGAAATACTTAGGAATTCCTTTTTCATCCCCTAGAAATAACCTGCCTGTATAGAACTTTAGCAGCAGGGCTGTCACAGCTCTGATGGTGAAAAGGACATAGGCAAGGTAAGGTTTGTAAATGGTGTTCATGTTTTTATTAGACCACTTGAAAATGCTACTCGGAACAATTTTTTTAATTCAAAGCAAACCTTAAATCTGCTGCTCATAACAGACAGATTTGTTTGCCCCAAACAAATTTGTGCCCAAACAAATTTTGTCTGCTTTCTCCAACTGTTGGAGGTAGTCTAATAAAACCACCATTTCCTCCTATAGGCTTTATCTCGCCAAAGTAATGCAGAATTATTTTCGATGAATAGTAATACAACTAAATTTACATGGCAACTAATGTAAAACACTCAATTTCTTTATTAAAAAAAAAATCCCATCCCCTCCTTTCTCTATTCTTTTGGTGAGCAATGAAAGGAATTTATAATTCAGAAACTATAACAGTGACATACATTCATTTTTTTATACTGCAGTTCTCTTAAGCCTATACATATTTTTACCTATAGTTTATTTCTATGTAATTATCCTACTTTTGACTACATATATTACTCATTCTATACCTAAATACTATGTTCATACTCCTGTTCTATTATTTTAGAGGTTATGTGCAGCTTGAAATGGTACATGAGTCACTCAGGCTCGTAACAAACTATTAAATGTTAGCTAGCTGAGCAATAAGTGTTTCTACCAAAAGATTGATAGTATAACTGCAATTTATTGTATTAGATTGCAGGCTTTTGATGTGCTGCTATTTGCTATACTGTGTATAAATGCTGAAGAAAGACTTCAGAATGGCAATTTATATATGTGTCAACTTCCTTGACAGAGGAGGGCAAGTTTTTTATTGCACAAGCAATCATACAATATCTGTAACGCCAAAGTGATGCCACTAATTTGTTAATTATCAATCACACAATTCATTTGACAGCTGGAAAAACAGAGCACTGAAAAATAAAAGCAATTTAAATAAATCCTTAAACTATCATGAGCATAAAAGTGGTATGTTATAACTAAGTAATCATGTAGTGCTTGTGTCATGCAACACAAATCTTACCTTGTGCCAGTAACCTCCCCTAACATCAAACTGTGTGGAGTTCAGTCATTAACGTTCCTGCAACCACAAGTTCATTTTACTGCGATGACTTTTATTTTTGCTCTGGTTTTGAAGAACTAAAGTGGTCTTGGCTCCTTGCACTCTCTGATCTTTCACAAACCGTTGAAATGCCTGTCCTCTCCTCATCTGCTTTTGTGTGTGCTGCTTCAAAGTGGGCCTGAGAGACACCCACCCCCCAGCCTTCCCTGACCCTAGCCCCCAACAGTCCAGAAGCTTTTAAATGCTTTGGTACAGCCCTGGGCTCTAGCACAGCTCCTTATTTTTGGCTCAGTGCCCTGTTGACACGGATTCAGTTTCACGCCTTCTCAACTGCAGCTTGCTTTTGCCTGGGAAGCGCAAAACGCGGATGGAGGGCATTCTTGACTCTCTGGACTTATTCACACAGTTATATATCCTAGGTGGTAGCAGCTGATTGGAAAGACTCCCAGCTAGAACTGAAGTGAGGTAATTTAGGGGTTTGACACACAATAGGGTTGCTGGGGTTCTAGATGACGTTACAGGAGACGAATGGATATTTGAGCTTCCCCACTCAATCCCATAGTTTCTTCTACTGATAAAAAGGAACAAATCAACAAGATTTAAAAGTTTATCCTCCGTTTAACAGGTCCCAAACATTTTGAAAGTCTTGGAAAATTTACAAAATTATGAGCTTAAGAATTTAAAAAATATTTTCTTTAAATTTCTGTTATTTTTAATGAGCATTACCTTTTTTTAATAAATTAATGAGCTTTAAATATAAAGTTCCTCTAAGTACTCCAAAGAGCAGTAGCTACACATCATATGTCTTCTATAATGACTTCTTTTTTTCTAAAGAACCTCATAAGTATAGTTAAATAGGGGCTGCCGTTCACTAAAAATATTATAATTAAGTTTTTGTGTGTAAGCCATGCCCCCATGCCTACAAATACATGTTCCAGTAAATATTTATACTACCCTTATATTTGTATGGTCAATATGTTCAAATTTTGGTTGAATATCATAATGAACCATACACTAAATGTTTATTGTGATGCTTTGAAGCAAGTAATTTTCTTGCACTTCAGTGGGTGATACCCTGCAACCCTGGGATATTGACATTTGAAGCTGCAGATTCAAATTTGTGTTGAAATGTGATCAACTAAGAGCCCCTAAGGAGAAAAAAAATGCCGCAGAACATGACTGCTGAAGAAGTTTTCTATCTGAAGCACATGGCTCAGAAGAAACCAATCAACATCAGGAACAGAAATGCAAATTCTTCCTTGAGACACACGTACTCAAAATTCTGTCTGAGATGGCTGATTCCTCATCAGCAATATGAAAAGAAATTTTAAGGACCTGCCACAAATATCAAGAAAACTTTGTGAAGAAAGAGGAACATGGTTATTTTTAAAATATTCACCATATGGTAGTGTCCAATCCACACCACAAGTTCTAGTGCCTTACCACCATGAAAATAAAGCATTTACCGTGTTCTGAATCATTCTGATGTCACTCAAAATTATCATGTAACATATATGTGTTTTTCATAGACTTCCTATGGATTTAGAGGAAAGAAAATAAATGTGTAACCATTAAGGATTTAATGTAAGAAAAAAGTTATATTTGCAAATGTGTAGATTTCCGCTGGGTCCAGTAAACATTGTGGTAGGAGATAGTACGTATCTAAGATTTTGGCTTCCTCAACACAAGGCTCCACTTCGAGCATAGTTTATCCAGAAGATGGGTATGCTGACAGAGAACCTTTCAAAATAATATTAAAGCTCTTTCAAGATGAAAGATGTGTATTTCAGGCTAAAAAGTATGAGGGGATTTGTTGAGGATGGAAAACAGTTAAGCTGTCACTCTGAAGAGGTGAAAAAAGGTACAGCAGGTAAGAATAAAGAAATAGGAAATAAAGAAATTTCCAATAAAGAAATAGGAAAACTTAGCATTTCTTCCTTAGAGCAAACTTTTCTTTTACTGTATATATAAATGTACATAGAAGAAGAGAATTTAAAGCTGCAGTGGTCTGTATCTTTTTGCACAGTGAAATTCCGTGAGAGTTTTATACATATTTCATAGA
This sequence comes from Rhagologus leucostigma, assembly GCA_013397725.1. Classification (NCBI taxonomy): domain Eukaryota; kingdom Metazoa; phylum Chordata; class Aves; order Passeriformes; genus Rhagologus; species Rhagologus leucostigma. Next base: position 1,029,356 of record VZTD01004439.1, read on the forward strand.
CATTTCCAATGAAACGGGTATTTGAGAGAGGTATATTCCTTGGATATTGGAATATCCTTGAACCTCCTTGTGAGCCAAATACATCAGCAGAGTGACACTAAAGATTTCAGTTTCACTCTTAAGACTGCACTGTATCCTCCTAGGATAAAATTCAGTCCTTGAAATCTACAAGAGCAACTAAACAAATGAGCCCAAGAGAATCTAATTTCTATTATTTCAATGAAAATCAAAAGTAATTGGAAATTATTGTACATCTCAGAACAGAAATCTCAGCTGATTTTACCATTAATCCAATCAATCACGCTCAGTGGAGTTTCACCAGCTAAGTGGAAAGAAATTAGAGCCCCAAGGAGGAGTATTTTCAAACATCTCTAAGATTTGTCTACATGCAGGATTACAAAATTCTGGACTAAACTTTGTCACAGTTTCTAAAGAAATGAAATCTAATGAAAGTGAAGAACTCTTAAGAAGACTGCTCTAAAATTGTACTGGTATAACTGAAAATTGGGACTATGCCCTCTAAATGCACATCAGAATGATACTTTTCTACTAAGAAAGACTCCCTGGAAAAGAATTGAAAAAAAATATTTAAATAGTCAGGTCAGAATCGATTGTTCTTGTAGAAATAAGAATGCTGCATACAAATTTTTTAACCTACTCTTTACAGGAATTTTCTTTGGTGGTAATAACATGCTGAGGTACTTAGGAACTACAGAAATTTGAATTATCCAGTCATCTCTAAACTCTTTTAATTAAACAATATAATCTGCACTGATACCACTAATATACCTCTTTCCTGGTTTTCAAAGCCTTCTATAACCATGATGTTCTTAATTGCTTGAAGGTAGCTTTCTATATGTACTTCAGGGTCCACCTAGAGCAATTAAGCAGAACAGTGAAATTGTGCAATGAACTGGGAAGTTCAGGGGCACAAAGGAGGACTCTCATAGGAAATGAGTGTGGAGCACGGAACGCGGACTTTGCTATGAAATTCTGCCTTCATCATTCTTTTAATGGTTTTCATAGATACCAACCTGTTATCCAGATATGTTTTTTTTTCCAGACTTGGGAGGAAACAAAAGTGACTGAATCTTTTTATTGAATTAATTTATTCCAGTGAAAGGAGTCCTTTCTTCTTCATTAAAGCTATATTCAGGGTAAGGGTTTTTTTCTGTTGGCACCCACTTACAACAATTTTCTGATCAGCACTGCATTTCATTTAAAGGAAGTTTTTGTAACTTGCTGCTATGACTTAGAGGTTCTGGTACATTTTTTTGCCCTCTCAAAGTAGACATTTATTCTATAAAGAAAGGAAGCATCTGGACTGATTCACTGGCAACTAATAAAGCTGTATAGAAGCAACCTTGGATAACAAGGGGCTACCACAGAACACCTGGCACTGCTGGCATCACAGCATTGACTTCAGTAGCTTCTCTGTATTGGGGGTGGGAGGAAATAAAAGCAGCTGGGTCTAATTCCTTTCATCTGCCTTTGCATATTCTTCAGACAGAGAGGAGTCTGCCTGGAAAGCAAAATTCAGCATTAAATGAGTATAAGTCAGGAAAATTTTCACTGGAGTTACCCTTAGCTAATAGGTCTGTCCTGAATTCCATATCATGAGCCATGGTTATTCCATTTTCGGGAGTATCCACCCAAAGGAAAGGAAGCTAAATATCTTTCTGTGACCATTAATATTCTGCTTCTGAAGCATCTTTTAGCTGAAAAAAACCTGAGTGGTTCCTGATGACAGCTACACTGGTACTTACGTGACCCCGCTCCCAACCAACAGTAACATCTCTCTCTAGGACTAGAAGTCAGGAAGAATTTACTTGATTTCCTACTTCATTGAACCTGAGTGTCTTTGTTAGAAGAACCTGAGTTATATCAAAAAGGTGCCAGATAAGTGCTTTTGATCTCAGAAAAGGACATTGCAGGCGTTTTGCTGGTAATACAAGCTGGTCATTTGATTTCCTCAGTTAATGGCTCTGCTCAAGCACTTGGTCTCACTAGGTACTTACAAGGTACATTTAGTATTTCCCCAAGTCCATAAGAAATTTTTTTAAAAACCCCACCAAGGTAATTTACAGGCAAATCACCATTGAAAACTATGTTTGCAAGTTGTGATTTTACTATTGAAGCTGTGCAAAACAAAGCATAAATTAGTTTTAAAGCCAAATGCCTGTTTGACAATGCTATTTGCACTATGAATGGATTTCTTTAAATGGATATTTGATAACTGCAACTACTGACTGGTTAGTTTTCAATTTTAGAAGAGTCATTTGGCTGTAGTTATATTGAACTGTAACACTAGTATATATTTACATCATCACAAAGGTGATGGGAGATTTCAAAAAGTTCTATTTTAATTTAACCTTCATTTACCTGAACACCCGCACATCACTGTGGTACAAGTCATGAACTTGTGCTTTCATTTAATCCAAATGCTTCTGGAAACCATGAATTTTGCAGGTATCCCTCAAGTTGCTCACATCATTATGCACCTTCAGACACATGAAAATGCAGCTGTGACTGTGTCAGTCATGCACTGGTATTTTTTAATGTCCTTAGCGGAATTTTGTCTCTATACTTCTCTGCAGTGAATTATTCAAACAAGAATACTGTCCATGACTGTGACTGTAGTACAATATTGGAAGAAAATTTATATTTCAGAAAAGAATAATGTAAAAGTATCTAAGTGCAAGATCGGACCAACAAAGTTAGACTTGGAAATTAGTAATTTTGTAAGATTCTTGTGCAACACATTTATCTGTATAGAACTGTTATGTGTATCGACACATCCTATATGAGACAGCAAAATATCTATGGCAAATCTGTATTCTGAACATTACATAAAGCTACCTGAGTCCCACTCAGTTATTCTACTGCTACATACTTCCCCAGAGCAAAGAAGAGGCTGTTCAGGCTACTGTGAAGAGGATAAATCCCTGTGTTCCTTTTGAAAATATTGGAAAGTACTGAATACATGGAGTAAAACACAGTAAGTCATTCACAATTCTAAAGGACAAATTCCTCAACAATTTTTATTAGCGTATACACATTTACCGTACATACATGGAGCTGCATTCAGGATGTAGTCACATAAGCAGATAAATAGAACCTTCTGTACTCCGTCAGTTTACCTCTCAGTAATGGATCTATCTCAGGTTTTATAATGCTTTATATAATGACAAATATGTAATAAAAATTACTCGTGTGTCATTATGTGTCATTTATTCTCTCTTCCAGGAAAACACGTGTATTTGGTATTTATCCAGTGTTCTAAAATAGCTGATAGAGTTACACCTTGCTAACAAGACTATTCATTTTGGTTGTCCCTGAAATGAATAGGCTTGTTAAAGAAACAGGTTTTTGAGAGCTCTGCATTTACTGAGCTGTTATAAAAGCAAAATGAAAGTTTAATTAATATTTTCCTTTTCAAAACACCTAAAAGAGCTGTATATCAGCCCTATAGCTTTTAATAAGTACATATAACTCTCAGAAATGTACATATATCTAGGTCATGCTAATTATCCACCTTGGGAGGCAAGAATGCGCCTATACTCCTCTACCTAGTTGGCATACTCTTGAGACCCAAGTCAGAAGAGCAGGCTTCAGAAAGTCTAAAAATACATTTGCTAGGTTCTTAGCCATTAAACTGCTTGAAGAGGAGGTCTCTCATGTACTAGCTGACAGCCTGTAATTTGTATTATGCAGGAAATGAGACTAGATAATCAAAAACAACCTTTCTGGCCTTGAAGCCTATGAATCACACAGAACAGAAAAATTGCGGTGGTAACATGTAAGAAAATTGTCAGACATTAAAAGAGCCACACCAGTTTTGCTTTATTAGTGACACTTTCATCGTGTTTCTTGTGTAGATGGAATTACATATCAGTGAGCTTGCCCAGGTCAAGCCCTTACAGACTAACTGGAAAAACCATTCAAAGCATTCCCTTAAGCCAGGATGTAACATGAAAACTGAAACACCTTCATGGGAAAACCTCAAACATATATGGAAGTGTGAATCAAAGGGACATTAATCTTCCTCAAACTTCAACATTTTGCTGTGGTTATTTATTTTGAATACTTTAAATTGAATACTGCAGTTAATCTCATTTTCAGGAGTGTTATGCCATTCAGTATTTTTATTTTATGCAGGTTCTTATAACACATATGCAACAGGTTATGGAGGTCTTTAAGTTATACTGTAAGAAATGAGCTTACCATGTCATACAGTGACTTCTACACCAGATAAACCCTGGGCAAAATATTGCTGTGAATTATTTGTGCAGCAAAACTGGAGCTGTCTATTTCTGCTCTTTTATGCAGTGAAAAATGCATACACAAAGCTGACAAATTAAATGAGGAATAAAAATTGTGATCGAATCTAGGAAATGTTATAAGCTAGAAGGTAACACAGTCCCATAAGTGTGTTCTGAATTAGAGAGAAGAAAGATCCAAACTTATAAGACCCAGAGTCTTTTAATTTAAAGGCTGAACTCAGTGTTCTAATATTTAGTTTCTCTTTGAACCTCACCATTCAAATTTACATTAATTGAGAGTTAAGTAGTCTTCTTTAGTTGCAATATGCTCACACAAAAAGAGAGGATGGAATCATTGGCTACTTTTCTGAAGGACTTATTATTCTACATCAGAATTATCTTTATTCATGAAGACTTCAAATACTTTCTTAATGTTCAGTTTTACTGTAGCCAGGAAAAGATTCTGTTATTTGCTAAAATTCAAGAAGACATATGGGACTATGTAGTTTCTCCCAGAACATATGAAAGAAATTAAAGAGTTTTTTAATTCAATGGAATTAGAATATTTCTAGTTTAAAAGAATTCCAAACCTTTTCCTGATAATACATATTAACTATCAGAGAGGAAAAGAAAAGAAGCCAATTTTTGAGGTATATCTTCTATGCCTCATTACTGGTGTCCAGTTACACACCTTGTAGACTTAACAGCCTCTGAGTTTTGAACATCTTATTGTTTGGTAATTTGTTAATACAGAGGGTCAAATGTATGTACAAGCAGCTGAATTTTTGTCATTAGGAAAAATGCAAAAGCATGTTCACTTGGATCAGGAAAAATGTCTCTCCTACAATTTTTTCATTATTATTTTATGCATTAATTATTAATTTATGATATGTAGACATCTCTATGTGTAGTTAAGAGGAGGCCTCTCTTTTGGCACATCTGTCCTTGTTTTCTAATCTACCTCTATGCCCTTAATGAAGCTGGTACTTTTACAGCCATCAGTGAACTTACTCTGTTGGGAAAAGCCACAGGGGGAGTGGGAAACTGGACACTCACCTAAGGAAAAGCTGAGTGCTAGTTTTCCATGTCTTTGGATTGTATTCAAGCCATACTGGTGTCTTACAGAGGAACAGGCTTCAAATCCACGGCAAATCCGTGCCCCTGGTTCCTCCTGCGCTGCTGCACGGTGAGTGTGGGCACCTCAGAAATTCTCTGAGCAGCTTTCTTCGTGGTCTCAGTGTCATCCTTCACAACTGGCAGCATCTGGTATTCTCAGAGAATTAATTTCTGAGGAGTGTTTGAGAACAGGGCATATTAAAATGTCACTACAAGGATGCTATCATATGTTTGAAGGCTGATACAGAGGAATTGACAGCAAAAAGCAAAACGAAATGTAAAAATGCCAACAAAAAACAACCCTAGACCCTCCAGCAGTTATAATTAGGTCGTTTTGTATAATTCATATTGGATTATAATATTCAAATTCACGTTAATGAGTACATGGGAGAAAAACACCACACAACTTTTTTCCTTTATATGTACAATATATTTTATATTTTTTCTTATGTTGTGTTGCGTCTGTTTACAAGAGAGATTGTTTAGCAGAACTGATGAAGACCTGATGCATTCATGGTTGCACTATGTCTGTCGTTTTGCTGAAGGACTGAGGAAAATCAAATTGGCAGTTAAAGCATGAACTTTCTGTACCTCAAAATATGGTTCTCAATTCTTATTTTGCCCATGGCGCATCTACTGACAGTTTCAGCAGATGTTTGAGTATCAGTGAAGTGTGGTCATGACTGTTGATGTGGCCAGGCATGTTATTTGAAAAAACAGCTTTCTGGTACACCAGAATGTGTCTGATTCAAAATCTAGATTAATTTGGTTTTAGTAACTCTGCATGGAATGCCTCTGACTGCTTCAGTGTTTGAGCTTATTGTATCAAGTTTGTTTGTAAATACACACTAAGAATTAAACCAAGCAGACATTAGTGCCAGTCCGGGACAGTTTGGGAAGAGAAATTTATCAGCAGAAACACAAAGCCATAAAGAAAAAGGAGAAACTTTGAATGTTGTTGATAGGTGTGTATTGTTACATAAACTAGCATTATTATTTTCTGTATTTCAGCTTTTTTCAGAAGCTACGCAAGCTGCATTTGGGCTGGTTTTCCTTCTGCTTTGTTTTGGTTTTGGGGTTGTTTTTTGGGTTTTGTTGCTGTTTGTTGTTTTGGGTTTTTTTAAACAGTAATGAACAGGGTTTCTGTGGTCTAAGAACAAAGACACTGCATGTGTGGAGACCAATGAAATACTAATTGGATTACAGGTGCACTTAATTATCGTGCACTGAAGGTGTTTGGTTTTCCTATGATCAAGGCAATAGTGTGAATATGGACTGAAAGAAACGGGTTTTTTTCTCTTATGCTAAGTGGAAAGCTCAGAGAATACAAAAAGGGTGAGTAAAGCTGACAGGAACTTTACTAAAACTTTATGCATCTCTTTTCTCTCCTCTTTCCTGAAGGACAGTGTTTTTCCTTATAGTGTGAACATTTAGCTTTCTTTTGTGAAGCTCTTTGCTAATTGAATACCTGTAGCACCTCTGAGATGCTTGCAGCGTGGGAGTACAATGACTTCTGGCACAAGGTAGTCAGAGCAGCCTGTTCTGGATTATTGTATTCAAAACTTTTCCCTGAAAAACTAAGGCATTAAGTAGAAAACTACGTGGGGAATCTTCAGTGTCCTGACCTTTAAATCTGGTTCTAGACAGATTTGAAAATTACCTGTGTTTGTGAAGTCTCAAAGAAAGCAGGAATGTTCTGAAGAGCCATAGAAGTACAGGCATAAAAGATTTTATTATTCCATTCTTTTCTCCTACTGACTGTGTCTTCCTGTTGCTAGGAGAAAGGTAAGGTAACCGCTCCCAAATTTTTAAAATACCATAGCTATTTCCTGCCAAGTGTTTTCTCCTAGGACCGACTGTTCCAATACTCAGTAGGCCCCAAACAAACCTTTAATAAAGCCAACCACTCATCTGCTTTGTTACTTATATTCCAAGGGTCAGGAAAGGGAGAAGTTTAGAAGAATGGGAAGGCGAAAGAGCCATTGCTGTGGGAGGGGATCACAATTTAAAAGTGGAAAACCTAGACCTGTCAATCCTTGGTCCTGGCTTGTCTTGAGAGTGTAGAGAAAACTGCTTGAGAGATGTGGAAGATGTGCCTTATGCAAGCTCTCTGGTTGTTCATTTAGTCTTTAAAAAGAAGAACCCTGCTTATGCATTTCTGTCACTTTTGATGTGTGATCAGAATTCAACAATGCTACATTTCTGTCAAAGGCACTTCAACTCCAACGCTTCCATATCTTCAATTTTCATAATTGATTTGATAACAAAATTACTTAATATTAAGTTCATGACAACATTTTTCAAGAGAGAAAGGCTTCCTTCAACCATTCTCCTCCCCTCATTACTGTATTTTAATTCCTATCTCTGAAAGTAATATTAAATATTTAGGCTATAGACTTGATTTGATCATCACCTGTACATCAGCAAAGAATCTTTGCAAATACAGTGAATTAAAAAGAGCTGTATGTACTTTAGCATAGATGATTTAAGACCAGTTGAGAAGAAGGATGTTATGAAGTAGATCTGTATCAAGAGGAGGGTTAATGAAGACAAAAACCCAAGACCTCTAGGTCTTAAGCAGAGGTCTATAATATTTGCCTAACCAGATTAGGTCCAGGCACAAAACTAAGTAGCAGAGTGCTTTCACATATCAAGGAGGTGAAAGTGGTGGCAAAAGAAGGAAGAAATAAGCAAAAAAAGGCTTAAGACAGCAGAAAGAGTTTTGCCTCTGAAATCAGCAAGTGCAAACAGTCAAACCCAGTTTTACTTCATACCTCTTTTACCAATGACATGTAAATAGACCTTCTGTCCATTTCCACTAAAATTTCTATTATGTTTTGTGTATCTGAGCCTTAAATAAAGGTAAATAGATGAAATAACCTCTGATTGTCCAGAACATAAACATTTAGTTACAGCTTTTCAAAAGTAGGAAAAGATACCTAACTCTTATGTATGCTATTAAGTATTCTAGATGCATATTTCAAAACCATATTACTATAGAGTGAAGAGAAGCAACTAGGTAGAATATATGTTATTATTTAAAAATATGCTTGAATATGGTGCCCAAATATTTGTATTTCCCTTAAAGAAATGTGTTGAATTTTTTTATATCTAAAAATGGAAAAAGAAAAGAAACCCCAAAACCTTCACTATTTCTTAAATCTAAACATTTTATGAGGAAATAACATACAGACATTACATACACTCAATCATTACTTACATGCATTAAAATGTCAAATAATCTGAAACAAAAGTAGCACTTTTTCAGAACTCCTTTTTTTTTAATAAATCCAGGAGCAATATCTATATAAAGTGACTCTAGAGCATGCTGAAGGCATTTAAAATTTATCAGCAAATTCCCTTTAGTTATCAAGCTTAAGAACATTTATCCTATTCATTATTGACATCTCCCAGAATTCTTTCTGTGGTTTTGTGCAAATAGCTTGTCAGCTTTTGGCAAATAGAGGTGATTTTCAGTAACATTTTTCAGATACTTCAAATTGAATTATACATCCAGAGGCAGTCAATCTTTTTTACCATTAATTTTAAAGAAAAAAAAATTTCTTTCGTATTGAAGGCCAGCTCTACAAAGGGGACCTAAGCCTTGCAATGCTAACAGAGATCTTACCACAGGGTTGGAGAAATCCTGCCCACCAGAATGCACAACCTTTGCCTCAGCACACAGGCTTGTTCTGCAGTGCAAGGAGAAATATGAATTTGGGTACTGTGCCTTTGGGTACTGTGGGAATTTCAGTATTGTGAAAGTGAAAACTGTGAGGTTGCTGAGTAAAGGTTGTGAGATCTAAACAGTCCTTATCAAAATCTACGTTAGGAATTTGCATACATCTCAATTTTGGCTTCCAACATGACAGCGTTAAGAATGCACGCCCATGGCCACAGCTCTGTGGCATTTTTTGGCAGCTTGTAGCTTTTGTTTGTTACTTTGAATTCTATTATCTTAAACCATTTTATTTTAAGGTAGCTCAAAAAATATGCGTCTCTAATTGTAATGGCAGTTATAGACTCTTAACCTGATTTAAATAACTCATTAAAATGTGAGACATATTACCGCTTTATTAGTCTGTAAATACTGGGCAAGGTCTTTATTAGGCCTTTAGCCTCCTTTTCTTGCCTATTGAGGGTCTGGAAAGAAGGTCTAAACAGATGAAGATTACAGCAATATGTGGAATCTTTGCATCATAGCTAATCCCAAAGATGGGAATAGGGCTGAGCTGTAGCCTGGAGCCTTCCTTAAGCACAGAGAGCAGAGTCATTTCCATGAAACGAGTTGATCCACAACAGACAGCAGAATCACCAGGATGGTGCAATCTCACATACACAAATCATTTATTGCTACTGGCTGAGACACACTCAGAAAAGATTTAAGGTTTTGATCAGCCTGGAATATGTGGGGCATAAAATGATTTCCTTTCAAGAACTCAGAGGCTCAGGACTGATCTGCTGTTATAAAAGTCAATGAAAGTGTGAAAATTGAGGTGTGCTGAATGAGGTGCTATCCAATGCATTGAGCTTGGCATATCATCTTGTAATGAAAAGTCTGAGGTTCCCTTTTAGCTGTCAAATGCAGCCTTCTGCAAATGTTAGAAGGTGAGTTTCTAGAACTACAGATCAACTTTCAATGATTTAATGACTTCCTTAAGTAAAACAATTGTTAGTACACAAGGTAGGATTGAGGAAAAATGCCTTACAAATCCATCGAGAATTTGCATATGAATTATATTATCAAATGTCAGCTGATAACTACTTTTTGGTGTGATAATTCTACCTCTTATTATGAAATTACTTATGTCGTCATCTAGTTTTCAGTTGTTGTAGAGAAAGAATGCACATATATCTGCGTGATGGCGGTCAACAGTTGGACAGTGATCTTAGGGGTCTTTTCCAATCTGAACAATTCAGTGGTTTTTCAATGGGCTTTATGTATCAAAATAAGGACAGAGATTGCAAAACCAATATTTTTTCCACAATTTTACTTCTTTGGAATCTTCTGTGCAAGTTCTGCTATTCTGTGTTTTCTTTGGAAGGAAGGACAAAACAATTGATGCCCTATATCCAAGTCTTACTCTTCAGCTGCAGGAAATGTTCCCACTGATAAGTAGGATTTCAACCTGCAAGCATGGCACAGAATGAAATTTCACAGGGTTATTAAATTTAATGCTTTGTTAAAACTGGAGCCAGATTTTTCTGTAGCAACTGCCAGTTGCCAAGCAGGATGAGCCTAAAGTCCAGGAGGGTGGGGCTGGAAGTACAGGAGGAATGTCAGGCAGTAAGTCCGTTGTGGTCAAGTGATGAAAGAGGCTGTCAAGGATGGACCACTAATTTCAAAAAGCACCTTTCTGCTAAGAAGGAGTTCTCAACAGGCAGAAGATGCTGGAGAGCACTAGCGGTGAATTCCTCTGTCGTGAATTCTGAGCTGGCAGAGCAGTTTTGTGGCACAGATATGTGAGCGGTGGTTTCTTCACAGTGAGAAAAGTTCTCATAGTCCATCCCTTGGTATTAACAACTAATTGCTCTGAATGTGTAAGAGAGTAGACAGTGGTATTATTTACTGTAAAAGAATTGGATATAACTCTAGAAAAGCCAATAATCTGCCATGAAGCAAGCTACTAATTTGCTTATGTGGTAAACTGAGAGTGCTGCTCTTGCAATTGAATTACTCGTAGGAAAATGGAGAAAGGCCCCACCTGCTCACCTTCATGCAGCCCACAGATATTATTGACAAGCTGATGTGGTAGAAATTTGTTTTGTGTACAGAATGATAGTAATGAAAAGGGTCATCAATATAGCTAATATTACTATTGATTCACTATTGGTTTTTTTTTTTTTACTTTCAGTACTGCTTTGCCATGATCCATCTGTCTTGTACGGTGCATTCTTTGTTCTCCACTTCTAAGAAATGAAAATACACATCCCTCAATCTATGCCTTGAAATAGTCCATAGCTGCTGAAGGAATGTTTTTAACTTTGGGCTTTAATGGGAGACTTTAAGACTTTGAGCTATGGCAGATTATGTCATTAAAATACACTTTAATTTGTGGTAAATTTATAAAAGTGTAGGCGGTTTAAATGTTTATAAAAACTGATATATTATTATCAGTGTGAAAAAGCAGTAGATTGAATAGTATAAAACTCAGTCACTAATTTTGTGTTTATATATATTCCTTTTTGAGGCTTTTAATTGAATTAATCAATTTAAAATTAGATTATTCAGACACATCAAAAATTTAAAGATATTGACATTTTTTCTCTCTGAGCTTTATGGAGTAACCCTAACTCTACTTTTAATCAATAGTTTGGCTGTGAACTTGTTTATTAATTAAGATCTGTAAGGTCAATATCCTAGACTTGCTGAAGTCCATGGCAAAATTCCTCGTGATTAAAATGAGGTTGACAGCTCAGCCTTTTTATTTTTAATGATTTAAAATCATACATCTTACAGACATTTTTAAGAATGATTCTAAGCTTTCTTTATTTTTTTTTTCATATGGGAAATATATAGCAAGGAAATTACTATTTAACACTCAAGTATTTGCACAAATGTGCAGAAACTACCCCAGTCACAAAGATAGACCAGGACATAAATTTATGGCAGAGAAAAAATTAGACGATATTGTGAAGATATCAAATTCAGCAAGCATTATAATTTCCTAATCAAAGGTGGTAAGCAGTTAGTGTTAATTATTGTATTAAAATTAGAACACAGATGAGGATACAATACTGTATTATTTAAGATGCAGTTTTAATGTGAGCAACGCTAAGAAAAAATTGTTTTCAGAGCTGGGAATATGCTGTTGTTAAGAAAATTGCTCAGACTCATCTGACCATTGATTCTGTTTTTCATCATGTTGTCTTACTGCTAAAAGTTGTAGTCAATCAAACATGGCTCTGTTGTATGATGCAAGGAAAAGCATAGATGTGCTAAGTAGATTTTAAACATTATTCTGGTTTTGGTTGCTGTAAACTATAAACCTCTAACTATTATACTTCGTATGAAGAATCTTTGTTTTTAAAGAGACATTATTTTTATAAGAAGAATATGTGGTTTTGATGTCTGAATAGTTTGATCTTCAGGCATGGGAATAACAAAACATACTTTAGGGCTTGCAACCTAAAGACAAGTTGCTATATTTGACATTTATCTTCTCCCCATTCCATTTTGCTCTGGGGAAGGACCAGCAACTCTTTGATTACTTTACAATGCTTCAGTATGAAATCTTAGTCCTGGCATGATGATGGTAGGTCAGCAGCAATACCCCTTTCAGTGTGCTGTCTTTGAAAGGCTGGAAGGCTGTGGATGTCACTTACAGATTTTTTTATGTTATTTTTCTCTACATTCTGTTGAAGATTTCTTTTTCCATTGCTCATAATCACATTGAAGAATGAGGTCTTAGCCACACATTTATAAAACTTTATGTTCATGTGAGCAATTGGAGAGCAAGAAAAGGGCAAAAGAGCCAATGGGTATATTTTATGAAATCTTATGCTGTTTCATAAATTCTACTAGCAGCAAGGATCTAATTCAGCTGCTGACAGATTTCGGGCCACCTCAGAGGTACTCATGAAAAATGATGTAACTTCAAATGTCCCACTACCCCATCAAAGGATTAATGGGAAACAATGCTTCTTGAGGGAGGTTCTTCATTGTGGCAGAGTCATGTGAAGTGGAGCCAGGGAGCCTATTTGCCAAACGTGTGCGATGCACGGGTTTTTTTGTGCTGGGGTAAGTCCCAGAAAGCTGGCTAACCTGTGTTAATAGTCCCTTTTCTGTCATCAGACTCCTGTGAAAAGGTGTAGGAAAGCTGGAAAAGTGCTGTCTTGTCCTTATGACACATGGCATAGCATTCGTATCATTTTTCTCCTCCCTTATGAATTCACTTGGAATTCAAAAAGCACTTACACGAGAAGCTGGTTCTGCAGATAATCCTGACTTTAGTTTCTGTCCTTAACAAGACTATATTCTATACTTATTTGAAAAGCACATTTATGGCTTCCTTAGTCTAAGTATTCTCAAAACCTTGGTTATTTCTGAAGAATATGAATTGTATTGGTGACACACAAAGAGACGTGACTGTTAGTCATGCTAACCTACAAACAAAACCTTTGAAACCAAGCTGCATCTGGGTGTATATTTCTATTACTGACTCCAAGCCTAAGTTCATGAGCTTATACCCTAATAAGGGAAAAAAAAAAGGAAATTGTTCTTTTTATGGTGCAATTTCATGAGAAGAAAGCTACTTGTGAGTTTTCTTTACATTCACTAAGCCAATATCGTGCATGTTCTGACATCCTAAAGGTCATTTAAAATATCTCTCTCTAAATTCATACATGGTGTATGAAAAAAAAAAAGCAAACAAACATTAGGGAAAATAAGACCTCATCACAGTATTTGAAAGTTTATGATTCATTACAGTTTGCATGCTTTAGTTTAATTCCCTTCTAGATTTTTTGTGGTAAGATTTTTCACAATAAGAATGACATTTGGGGAAAAAGAGAAAAAAAAGAGAGATACTGTCCGCTGTGCAAGAAATCTATTTTAAGCCTTTTTTTCTTTCTTCTCCCTGTGTGCTTCACAGAGATGAAAAAAATTTATTGATCTTAGCAAGAGATCAATAGGCAGAGCCATTCACAATTAGACATTCTGCAGAAAATAACTTGAATCAAATTAACCTGGAGCACCCGCTGCAGTTTTTCCAGGTAACCTTGCTCTCAAGCAGGTTTTAAGTATAATAAATTATATTTATGTGGTAAAAAGCAGTGCCTTATGAATTGTTAAAGATATACTCACTAGGTTGCACTGTAATCCCCTTTGTAATCACCTATTAGTATATCTTTTATGCTTTAAGATTATAGGGTTTTAGTTCAAAAGATTGTGGTCGTACTGTTTTTATTACTTTTACTTCTGAAGGTCATGTTAGAGTTGTCAAAAATAAGCACAGATCTTGCTATTAATATTTTAAAAACACGATGTCGGCGAGCCCATATTGTTACTCTCCCCATGGTAATTTAAGGTTGGTGAGCCTTACTGATTAAACCCTTCATTTTAATTTTCAACATTTGCATTTAAAAGGTAGCTCCTTTGACTGCTAATAAATGAGGCATTGGTTATATTTAATAACTCCTATGCATTGTGGTGTCACAGCAGACCCACAAGATCGTACATGCTGTCACATTTAGGATGATAGATTTTATAAAACTGCATTGCATAAAGATGAACCCTTTTGTGCTACCTTGCAAGGTTGCCATGGTGACAGAGCACTGCTTCATGGGAATTTCACTTTTCTGGTAATGTTAGATACTGAACCCAAAGCTGCTTCTTTTGATTGTTCTTAAATCTCACTTTTAATATGATATCATTTTATAGAGGCTTATAATTCATCTGTTGTGTTTTTATTTTCTTAGAAAAATCTCCCATAATGCTGTCATAGGTAAAGTACTTAATGTTGACTTAACCAAATGCTGAGCGTAGTAGACACTCTAAAGATTTTGGGGTTTTATGTTCCATGCCATTGCTCCATTTTATAAATATTTAGGATATGTTTTGCAATTCCACACTTTCTCTGAACTATAAAAAGAAAGATCTCAGACCTCAAGCTGTGGAAATATTTCTATCATGGGAAAACATTACAGATAATATGCTGTAGACAGATAAATCCTATTTTTCTTTTCCTTAATTATTTTGTTAGCAAAATGAATTTAGATCTTATATATTTGGAAAATAGTTACAAAATTATTTTTAGATCTGCAAATAAAACCACAATTTTTGTGGAGTTATTGTGTATTTCTCTGTAACTGGTGATGTATTTTTATTGTCCTGTATGAGTAAGAAATCATATGGGAACTTCAGTTGATCTGACATTCATAAACCAGCGATTTTCTCTACCTTTACAAATAAAAATGACTGACATGGAAATCCTTATTCCCTGCCCTAAGCCCCTATTTCTGAATGCTTGGCTGTGGATTGTTCACTGTGCTGAATCAGCCAGAACTATAATGTTCCCAAGATACAGCCAACTCCTTGACACATGGCAGAAAATATATACATGGATATAAGTCGTACCAGTTGGTACGCAGTTGGAGCTCCCTCGCTATGCTAATGAAATTCATACAACAGGAATATTTTTCTGGTGGAGGGATCTCTTGCTGTTTTCAGATGAAAACAGATAAAATAAAGTGCTTTCCCGAGGAAAGTGTTAGAAATTGTTCTGCAGGTTCTCTTGCCCCATTCATATTGAATGTTCCCCCAGAGTGCTGCAGCATTTGTTCAGAGCACCTAGGAGAGAGCCTGGCAAACATCTCACAAATGACTGAGCCAACTGAGAGCGGGTGCTGGAAGATGTGAGAGCCTCTTCCTCCGTGGGGAAAGATGGCATTGTGCTCTCTGCTAATTAAACAGGCTTTCCTTTCCCTCTTACTCCCATTTGAAGCGGTCTTGGAACAAAGAGAGATTGAAAAGGCCAGAAAAGGGAAGCCTCAGGGGGAATGGAATGAAATGAGGGAAGACCTTTTCTTCTCCCTTACCTGCAAAATTTTAAATCTCTTCCTTCCAATATTAGTGTTTAAACCTATCTACAAGCTGTCCTGCTGCCAGTGAAACCCTTCATTGCCTGTGAACTTGCATGCTGTCCTCACTTTGCTAAACTTGGCAATGATAAGATTTACATGGACCTTTTGTGCTTGATGTCTTTGCCCCTAAAATTAAGTAGCTTTTTAAATGTTTGCATCATGTTGCTTACATGAAGAATTAAAAGCTGTTCAGCAGGCAGCTTGCTCAATATCCTCTTTTTTTTGTGTAATCTTCTTATCACTGAGTAGAGTTTGTATATGAAGAGCAAGAGCTCTTAAAAATGTTTCTTTACTTGAGTGGGAAACTTCTGGTTTTGTTATTTTTCTTAAAAGCTACTAGATGTCAGAATGTGCTTTGAGATCACCACAGATAATTTTCCTGTTCCACAAATAATAGGAATTGTTCTTAGTAATTTTTTAAGACGCAATTTTAAACTAAAAAATTAGAAGTATCTTTTATGGAATATATGAAACTAGCAATACTTTTGTTTTCATATTTTGTAAATAACTTGAGCTTCAGCATTTTTTTCCAGAGCATCACTGTCTTTAAAAATGTAATGTGATTTCAGTAAATTGTCTATAAAATCTGTAATTAATAGTAGATTCATTACTATGATTAAAATCACTTCATTCTCCACAGTACTTCCAGAGGGTAGGGAGACAAGCTGGTAAGGAAGGCTTCAAAAAACTCTACCACTCCTATTACTGTGCTTATTCTAAATGATCATGATAATTCCCCACTCTATGTAAATAATTATCTATAGAGAACCTCATGTCCTCAAATACCTGTTCATCAAGGGAGAACTTAGTCCTTCTGGCATCTCCTTAAGTATTGATAACATCTTTTTCTCTTAAAGAGAGAATGTTCCCCTGTTTAATATGTTCAACATTCACAATGCATGTGACTTTTTTAATCTACTGCAGTGGATAAAAGAAGACCTGAAGACTCAGATCCTGATACTTCTTCTTCATCATAATATAAATTCAGGCAATATTTTGGATAACAGGACATACATCGTGATCAGAAAATCTTCCGTTGCTATTAGCACCTCACTTCTGTCTGATAAAGAATGCTTTTATAGGGAAGTGTACAATACTGCAAACCAGAGAGAGAAGATAGAAATTCTTTTGAATAACCAGCAATTCTTACTGTCCTAAATTATTCCCAATTGATTGTTTTAAAAGAAGCACCTTTTTTTCACATACATGAATAGTAGAAAAATCACTTTCACTTCAGATACAAGCTGTACCCAGGAATCCTGCAGTATTATCACTGCAACTAAAGTGCAATGACCCCTAGTATGCAAAAGAAGAAATACTCTGATAACACTCACATTTGTGTATGTTTACTGTGCTGACTCACTTCTTCTGTGCCCCCACTTTTGCATCCCTCCCTGTAGTTAGGATGTCACTCTGCAAAAAAAGATTACTTTCTTCACCCTCTGCCTGATGAAGTGCATACCAATTTCTTTCCAAAAATTTACTTTTTTTTTTTTTTTTTTACAAGCTGATTTTTCACTTTGAACATGCTGACAGCTACCGTGTGGCAGGAACGTAGCAGGATGCTGATGGATATTTGTCATAAGCAACACTAAACTGTAGGGCAGTTTGAGTGCTCTTCAAGAATTCTGTAATATTGATGCATTTGTTTATTCAAATACAATGCCGCAGTATAGCTTCAGAACCTCACCTGAGCAGCATTGTGGCTGAAGCTTGTATAGGGAGGGAAAAAGGCAAGAATCAAGAATCAGATTTGGAGAGTTTCTTCCATAAATTAATGTTATGCACGTGTCTGAGCAGGGATCAGTAGTAAAGCAAACCAACACCTCCCAGGAGAGAGAACTGTGTCCTCTTTCTCATATAACCTTAAAATAAGACCTGAACAATCAAGCTGAGTTAGAGAGGAGATATATTTATTTTATAGTAAATTCGTCTGATATATATTTATTTTATAGTATCTTCCTCAGTTTTGATGTCAAATGATGTTTGACATATGTTGTTAAATCATTGATAAGGTGCTCTGAAGAGTGATTCTATATTAATAAACACACTAGAAAAGCAAATAAAGTACTGCTAAAAGTATTTCTATTTTTTTAATAGGAATGGATGCTTATATAGTCTTTGCAAAAAGGAGCCCAAAATAATAACCCTTTAAAATAGAGTGATCTTAATAGTCATTGAAAAAGCTTCATGAACCAGGTTTTTAAGTTGATGGTTTGCATTATTTCTTAAAAAATCTTTTAGTTATAGAAAACCTCTCCATCTTAACATTGTACACTAGTTAAGAATCTGATCTTTTTTCACTGTTGCCATGGTTAACATCTCTACTCCACACTGAAGACAGCCAGACTAAGGGTAAGCATTTTTCAGTATAAGGACTTTCTCATTTTTCTTGTTGTATTTATTTATTTAAATGTAGCAGTTGGAGTGGAACCAGGAACCTCACAGGAGCACTCTCAGGTAGAAGTTTGTGTAGACAAGACATAGATGTTTCTTTGGTTTCCATCATCTAAGTATGTTTTTTATTTGATTGGTTCCTTGTTAATGAGTGTTTGAACAAAGGTACCATGCTCAGCTATGTTGGAGAGAACCCTGAAAACCTTATCACCTTGAGTTTTATTTAAATTACGAAAGTTCTTTAAGTGGTTTTGGAGATTATAAGAAGTAAGCCAAGGAAAGCAACTGAAAGGTTGTTTACTAGGTAATATACTGACTTCAGAGGTCCTTTTTTACCTTTAGGAATCAGCATATCAGAAGTTCATGACAGAGAAATAAAATTTAAAAATCTTTATATTTGCTTTAGGCCTTTGTGATCAAAATATAATTCCCCTAGAGGAAAATCTGGAGTTTAAAAACTCTTTTTTTTCAATCCCATATAAACTGGGTTTTCAGAACTTTCTGTGAAATGACACATTTTGTCGATGTTGGCTATTACCAAAATAGTGTTGATGTGAGATTCATTGAATCATAATCAAAAAAGGATACGCAGCTACAAATCTGGATGCAATCTGGAGCCTTCTTGGGCCACATGCTCAGCCTGAGCATCACATGTGCCACAGGGACTTGCCTCATCACATTGCATTATAGAATTGGCTTCTACGTTTGTAAAATGCACCCTGGCCAGAGGAATTTGCTAGTTCACTTCTAAATGCAGTACAGTATCATGTATGTTGGGTATTTTCTGGAAGTATATGACTTTTTTTTCTGGGAGGCTCTGATTACTTGATTGAGCTTTAGAAATAAGTCAAATATGCTGTAGAGAATCACCTAAATAAGTGTGGGAAAGAAAGAGACCCTCGAGAAGTCACTGAAAGTTTATGCAAACCTTACTCATCTGGGCTTCATTTAAGGGTTTCTGAGATCACAAACCAGAACGTGCAGTGGGAAACAGAGAGTTATGTTTTAACCCAGTTTAACACTGACCCACATTCAACAGCAGTGACAGATGAAAGGATTCTTAAACTGTTTCATTAATTTAGTCTTCGAGGGAAGAAACACAACTTTCTAACCCTGTATTTTTTCCTCCCCCTCAAAAAATATTTATTTACTTTTGCTACAACACTTTATCCGTGTAGTTTCTGAACTATTTCTATTAATTTTAATAATTAATACTATTTACATAATTATGTAACTATTTCAGCTCTCTTCAAGTACCTAAATGAGATTGTAGTGAGGTGGAGTTTAGTCCCTTCTCCCAAGTAATAAGCAATAGGACAAGACAAAATGGCCTCAAGTTGTGCCAGGGGAGTTTTCAATTGGATATGAGGGAAAATTTCTTCATGGAAGGGGTTGTGAAGCACTGGAATAGGCTGCCCAGGGAGGGATTGAGTCACCATCCCTGAAGGCATTTAGGAGTCGTGTAGGTGGGGCACTTAGGGAAATGGTTTAGTGGTGGATTGTTGTGTGTGTTGTGTGGACAGTTGAACTGGATGATCTTAGAAGTCTTTTCCAGCCTAAAAGCTTCTGTGATTTGAAGAATTTTTATGCTTAATTATATTGCTATATATTTATTTCTATTTAATTACTTTTCGTAATAACCAGGAGAATGTAAGCATAAATACCCAACCTCTCTCTTTATGAATATGAGAAGATATATACCTTCCTTTTTACAGGGGAAAAAGTGTATGAACCTTCTGACAGTTATCTGCAAATGTGAGATGTTGTGAGAACAGTCTTATTTCCAGAGAAAGAAATCTTCTTTCTAGGCTCTAAATAGATGTGTGCTCTGTAATATATTTAGGATACTGTTGGACTGAGTTTGTTTTGATAGAAAACAAAGACAAATGCAGTAGGTAAATACCTACTGCTTCTCATTTTATAACAATCAAGAATTTCCACATAACTACAACCAGTATTCAAGTGTCCTCTGACTGCTTGTAACTGCTGGTGCAAATGCATTGAACTTGTTTTCCAGTTGTTCCTTATTTCCCACCTTGGTCACACTGAGAATCAGAGCAAAGGCCTTCTCTTGCTCCTTCCCTCCATATCAAATCAAACTCAGGCATGAAAGGCCAGAATATTAATAAAAAAGCAGCCAGTTTTCTGAGATCTTTATGGCCCAAAATAATTAATCTAATGTATGTTATAATTATGTCTAGCTACAAAAATAGTAATACAGTTCTATTTTTTCCTAGTGCTGAAAATGCACTGAGGTCCCTACACATTCTTTCAAGGAAAGGTCTATGTTACTTTTTTCGCTATCTGGAACAGAGTTGTGATGATTTCATGGAATCATAGAATGTTTGGGTTAGAAGGGACCTTAAAAATTATCTCGTTCCACCCCACTACCACGGGCAGGGACACCTTCCACTAGACCAGATTACTCAGAGCCCCATCCAACCTGGCCTTGAACAGTTCCAGGGATGGGGCATCCACAGCTTCTCTGGGCAACCTGTTCCAGTTCCAACCTCACCACCCTCATGGTAAAGAGTTTCTTCCTACTTTCTAATCTAAGCCTTTTTTGCTTGGCATTTTCTTGGATTTCTTGGCAGGTATTTTAATTGATTCCTGTTAAAAAAATATATAATATGATCCTATGACTTGAAAAAATTGTGTTAGCATTGTAGATATTTTACATTATGTGCTAAGATGATGAATCAACTTGCAGACTCTTCCTGTCACCTGAGCCAACAGATGCTATAGACAGCTGCAGAGCTGCTTCTAATAAAAAGGATTTGAATTGACCATGAGATCTGAGTACATTTTTCAACTATATCTAAAGCACTGTTTGCATTAACATCTACCTTGGGAAAAAAAATCATAGCTTTTACTTTATTTCTTAATATACATTTGGATTTTAAAAGATAATTTTTCATTTCTAGTCTAAGGACTAAATTACTATTTTGATGAAGCAATTCACAAATACTTTTATAGAACAGCTGGGATTTTTGGCATGTTCCCTGCTGACAGTTCTTAAGAAATGTGTACCACTACCCAAGACTTTACATCTTTTGAGGTCTTTTTAGGATCAGGCTGTTGCAGGCAGACAAAGTGTTGGTATGGATTTTCAACCAATACTAAACTATCTTCTTTCTTTCCCTGTGGCACATCAATATTACAATATTCTCTTTATTTTTTTTAATGAATATATAGCCATCCTAATTTGAACATTTGCTAAGACAGCTCTATATATAGTGTTGTATGGTATTATTTCAAGTCATGCATATTTTATTTATATCTTTCCTAACTTGAAGATCCACAGCCATATGTTTTAGCCATATATCAGCAGGGCTGAGCATCTGCTCCCTACAAAGATGAAGTAGTTTCAGGGGAAGCTGAAAGTGATAAAACCCTTTTCAAATCCAAATTCACAGAATCACAGCACAGGTGGTGCTCGAAGGGATCTGTGGAGATCTAGTCCAACCCCCTGTGCCAAAGCAGGTTCACCTACAGCAGCTTGCTAGGATCACGCCCAGCCAGGTTTGGAATATCTGAAAAGAAGAAAACTTCAAAACCTATCTGGGCAGCTTGTTCCAGTGCTCTGCCACCCTCAAAGTAAAGATATTTTTTCCTCATAGTCAGGTGGAACTTTCTGTGTTTCTGTTTGTGCCCACTGCCCTCTCTTCTGCCACTGGGCACCACTGAAAATGCTCTGGCCCCATCCTATACACACCCAATATTAAAAGATTTGTAAGCATTGATAAAGTCCTCTCTGTCTTCTCTTCTCCAATCTAAACAGACCCAGATCCCTCATCCTTTCTTCATAACGGAGATGCTCCAGTCCTCTTACCATTTTCATAGCCCTCCTCTGGACCGTCCCCAGTAATTCCTTGTCCTTCTTGAACTGGAGAGCCCAGAACCAGACACAGCACTCCAGATGCAGCATCTTCAGCACAGAGTAGGGGTAGGATCACTTCCCTTGACCTGCTGGCCACACCCTTCCTCACTCACAGGAATTATTTCCTTGCTTAAAACCTCCATGAGAGCTAGCAGGATAGCAATGAATCTCATCCCAGATATGGTCCTACATTTTAAAAAGGCATTTTAGAAATAATGCAGTGGTCCCGGCATAAATAAGCTGTAGCTACAGGTTTGTCTTTCACACATGCAGATGTCACTTATAGTCTGTCATTTCAGGGCTATGTGGCTGAATCTTAATTGTAAAACTGTACCCAAAACATCAGTGTGAGTTATTATCACAATAAATATTATGATGAAAGCAAAAGGGTGGAGCTTACTGGAATAATAAAGAAGCACATAAAGAAGCATTCAGTGCTCTATTAGCCCCTCAACATACATAAGGATCCCAGACTAGGACTGGGCTGATGAGGGTAGGAAGGAGTAGCTGTGACTGCCTCTAGCACACAAGTGTGTGGAAAAGTCCAAAGCCAGACAGGAAGCTGAAATCCCATGCAGGATCCTCTAAGCAAGAATGAAATTGGTAAAAAAATAATTATTTGGGACATCATAGTCCGTGTTGAACTGTTAGGACAGTGTAGTCAAGTACTCCCCCTCTGGATTTGTCATTCTGTGACAAAGATTCCTTTGCAGACATAAACCAGGCAGTTTCTATCAAATTTGGTTCTGTCTGAATGTAAACCTCTAGGACTGTGTTTGATTGTATGTATGTTTATTTTTATTTGCTTCAGTGATTTGTGGGAAATATGTGCAATCCTCGGATTTTTTTGCTAGTGTTAAAGGTTTATTCTGAAGAAAAGCCTGTGCATCAGGGTTAATATTTACCTCGTTTACTAAACTTTGGGGCCATTTGGGGCCACTCTCTTTCAGGAAAAGTATTGCCAGTTCAGCATCATTTTTTCATAGCCTGTTATAAATCTTTGATGTCCAGTTCTCGAGGGAGAGAAAGAATGGAAATCATTTAAAACTACATACTGTATTGTATTCTTCAAAAAGACTGGCTTCCGCAAAAACAGAGTTCAAACATCACAGGAGATACGAGCCCCACAGTAGAGATGATCTGTTAAAGAACAAGTGCTCATTGTGTGAATCAGGTATTGTGAGATTATACAGTTAAAGAGCTTTTTATTTTTAGGCCTTCAGAACATTGGGGAAGCTCTCTTAATGCCTTCCAAAATGTGAATTTGGCCACCTTCTGAAATTTCTCCAAGTTTATTCCTAGTACATTTTGCTTCAGATGAGCCTACCTGTATATTAAATGCACAGAGATCTCTGTATTTGGGTGTTGGCTTTTTGATATCCGTTATCTAACCCCAGTGGTTTTAAGACCTGGCTCCTTGCTAAGAAAATAGAATTCAATTTTGATTCTTGGTTATACTGAAACTCAAGAGATTTCAAAATGATTTCTGGGCTCTTCATTTTAGTCCTTTGTCTTCTGAGGTCTGGGTTTGGGTTTTCTAGATTTGTTCACTAGAGTAGTGGGAGTTGAGATTGTTATACACCACATCTCCTAAATGGGAACTATTTCCTTAACTTCATTTCCTACTTTTCTACAATATATATGTGTTGCGTAAAAAAAAAAGCAAAAAAACCAAACCAGACTCTGAAGCTATCTAGATCCTTATTAGAAACATTTTTCTATATGGAATTTGTAATGTAAGGACAGTTGGCCACTACAGGACATTAAATACTTGGGATCACCACCAGTTAAAGCATCATTGATTGCAACTGAGATTACATGTATGCCCAAAATTAGGATATTGCTACTCCCTGTCACAAAAAGATTTCTTTAATCCAGTGAGTCTAATGTCTTGATGTAAATTACAGCCTTATAATTCTATAATAAAAAAAACTATTAAAGGTCATATAAAATGCTGAAAGACAGGTTTAATACTGGAACTATTCACCAATTAATTTCTTCCCACCTCTATCCCTTTTCCCTTGAATATTCAGAAAGATATCCAAATTGTTTTCGCTGACAGTGTTAGTAAACTTGACTCATGAGGGCTTTATAGAATTGTAATACTTTATCCTTTGCTGAAAATATTGTGGGCAGAAACAAACGGGATTTTTTGGGAAGAGGAATGTGCAAAAAAAATTTTATTTGCTTTAAGATTCCTGCCTGTTTGTTTTAAACAAGTTTCTCCTCTGATTTAAGGGCTTCTTAGGGAGACTATTTGTTAATTTCTAAAACTTACCAGATAAAGTCACTTTTAGTAATTCATCTCCTTGCCTCCCATAATTAAATGACCTATAATGTAAGAATTTAAAAAGAAATT
This sequence comes from Rhagologus leucostigma, assembly GCA_013397725.1. Classification (NCBI taxonomy): domain Eukaryota; kingdom Metazoa; phylum Chordata; class Aves; order Passeriformes; genus Rhagologus; species Rhagologus leucostigma. The sequence continues at coordinate 1,053,954 of VZTD01004439.1, forward strand.
TGTATTGCAAAGTAAGTTCAAGTAGACATGACAAAAAGCTCTTAATGTCCTTTTGCTCACTGGTATTTCCAACAGAGATCCATGGCTAAATACCTCCTGAAGATTTTAGCAAGGGATCATTTGACTCTGCTTACAAAATTGTCTGGGTAGTTCTACTTTGTGAAAAAGATCAGAAACTTCTCAGCTATTATATCAGGATGGTAAGCAAAATATCACATAGAGATACTGGCACAGTTCCCAGAAACAACAGGCCCAGACTAAAAGAAAAAAACAAAAAACCCTGCTTTTCTGGAGAAAAGTTTAGTAGTTTAGACACAAGGAATCACTGATGCAGATAGTTCCTTCCCATTCTTGACTAGATAATTCGCTTTCATCTCAGGGAGCAGATGGGAGAAACATATATACCCTACATGTAGCACAGTTCGGAAAGGTTTTTAAAAAAATTATACCGGGGTGTTGCCAGCTACATTTTCCAAGACTAGAATTTCTGTTTCCCATGTATTTTACCTCTCATTTGTGAGGATTTAATGTATGGTCAAAAGTCAATACCTTTAATCCTCTTTGAGGTCACATGCAGATGTTTCTGATAACTTAAAATCTGGTTTTTTTCTCCAGGTTAGTAAATTTTGATGAACACTCTTGAGTTTGCATCATGCATATGCCAAGTATTTCCAAAAGAAATCTTTAAAAAAACCCCATGCTTTATGTGAACATTTTCACATTGACAATGAAGATGAAATTTTTATACCACTGCAGCAATTCTAAAGCACAAAATTTGTTCTGATCAATCATTAGTCAAGACTTACCGCACATAACTCTGAGATATGAGAGTGAAGAAGAAATGTTAAAAACAAAAATTGTATGAAAGTGGGACAGAATTAGTATTGAATCTGGCACCCTACCAGTACTGGGCATAGCCTGCTAACAACAAAATCTGTATATCATCTATTAAATTATTGCTGAATTGGAATTATTTATTGACAAAAAGTGTTCATGTCTGCTTTCAAAAATCTTCAGAAGTTCTGAGTATAGGAAAAGACAATTGCTGAAGTCAGTGTTATCCTGTGTCTCTGCTGAGGTCAGGGAGTAGCTGTAGGGTGTGAGATAGCAAAACCAGAGCACAACAAAGGTTCTGCTCCCCGTTTTTGAGATGAAAAATAGAAACTGCTTGTTTTTCTTCTCTTTAATGAAATTAATTATTCAGTGCAGATGCCCTGGTCACCTCTTGAACACTAATGTGTCTTCCTCCATCCCCGGAGATGCATTTTTACTACCTCAGATATCTTGCAATTGTAAATTCCAGCTGCAGCAAATCCTCAGTGTTTCCACATAAACTCATGAAATGCAGTTTTCCTGAACAGCGTACCACTTGCTAACCTCTCAAAAATTTTGTCTGTTACAATTTCAATAAGAATTGTCTTCATATTGTGTTTTTACAGTGACCAGAACAGCTTGAAAAGATGGTAAATTCCCATATTACAAAAATGAAAATTAGTTTATCAAACAGCTTTTATTTCCAATACTATCTGTATTTTTTTTTGTGCTTTCTCAAGCTGGTTTACAAGTGTGGTAGATCAATCTTATTTTTTAGGTTAATTGATGTGAGAAATTATTAAACTAATTACTCTCTCCATACTCTCTCCATTATAAGATATTATCTATGTCTTCTTTTTTTCATCCCTCAGACCATAATTTCAGCCTTTTAACCTTGGAGTAGAAAATAAATGTTATAAATTATGTTCTTCAGACAGAAATGTGTGACAACCTATAACTGGCTTTGGGCTTTTATTAACAGCCTCTTTCTTTAACCTCTGAGAACATGGTTCATTGAGAAAAGGCCAAATATTAGTCAAAGAGTGGGACTTCATGTTGCTTGAAAACAAAGATGAAATTGTGTTCTTTTTCTGCAAACTGAGCAATAACTAAGAAACAAGAGGGGGAAAGAAGAACTAATTTTATTTTTTTGAAAACAGAAAAATACTTGTCTTTAGGAAAAAAAAAGGTTGCTTTGTTTCTTAAAAATGCTATAATATTTAGATTGAGAGAGGAGTATAAATACAGTAAGCAAATGCAAACACTTCAGCTGCAGAGCAGGCTGGTACCTTTTTTGATAATTATGGTTTCAGCTGGAGTCGCTGGGTCTGCACCAATTCACTCCAGCAAACTGCCAAGTCATAAATATATTACAGCTTTGTTGGCTTCCATTACAACTTCATTGACCTTTATCTCAACAAAAAACTTTTTTTTTAACTAAAGCTTCTTCTACTTTTCAATTAAATACGTTTGTCAGTTTTCCCTTGATGTGTAACTGTGGCACTGCAAGTAGGTTTTTAATTTCTTTTAGAACAAAAGCAGTGTAAAACTCTCCCAGATGCACAAATGGAAATAAATATTCCATTTACAGAAATGTTAAATGGAGATGACTCTTGGCAGGAGACAATCAACCTTCATAAAATGTGGTATCTCTCTCTTCCCTAAGTGAAAGTGAATGAGCCCTAGTGGTCAATTATCTCTTCATAGTGACCAGTTCCCTGGTTGTTGACATTTAATTAGCTGTACAAAAGAAAACCTATAGTAAAAAGTACACAAACATCAATAATTAGGTTCACTTTATTCTAAAAACAAGACTTAATTGAATTTTAATGTTGGGTTTTTTTCCTTAATATGGGATCTTCATGTAAATTTCTATCAGCAAGTTTCACCATTTCGTAGCTACATTGTCCCTCTCACTAATCACCGTTCTACAGCAGAAACTCTCAGGGATTTTTTTCTCCATCTCTCCTGTATTTCTTTTTAGTCTAAAATTACAAGTTAGAGAAAAAAATAGGATTTGAGTTCTATAAAACACTGTAACTAAAACCTTTTTTTTGCAAAACATAGGAACTGGGGATCTCTATACAAACTCTTAGGTAGATATTAAACTGCTCTTTTAAACAGATGGGGTTGGTTAATTAAAGTTTCAAACTGGAAATGAAAAGCGCATATATCTGTTAAATCTCTTGTCTTGGTCAACTTTAGTTGCCTTAAATCTTATGCTTCGTGTTTAGTAAGTTGCTGATTTATATTTTGTTGACTTCAATTGGTGATAGATTTGTTTATAACCTTTATAAAATCATGCCAAAATTTTATATAGAAACTTACTAACTTTACTGTTATAGTACTGGAACAATAACCATAGGTTAAAGGTCCTACTGAGACAGATAAAAACATACCAGATTGTCCTAACCTGATTCATTTTTGTGCTAGATCCTCATTTCAAAATAAATTTTTTTTAATCTATATATAATTATATCAGAAAGTCCGTAAGTCTTTAATTAGCCAAGTGGTAAATATATCAGAAATTAGTTTAGTAATATTATTCTGTTATGCCAAGATTACCTGAAGTCCTGCAAACAAAACTGGCTCACCTTTGCGAAGCTCAGTGCCCATTTTTCTTAAGAAAATTGGCATTTCAAGATGAGAGGAAATGTGTCTGGTACATCCAAAAAGGCATTTCCATTAGCACCCTCTGCACTCACTGACTGAGGGAGGAGTTCTGTTAAAGTGGGCCTTACTGCATCCTCCCACATAAAGCAGGTGAAGCACCAAAAGTATTTATAATTGTTATTGTTATTATTACTATTATTATTATGTGATTATGGCTATTCTAGTGCATCTTTTTTTGGTGTGTTAAGAGAAGTTTGCATCACTACCTAGCAATATTGGCCTGAGCAAGGCACCCAGATTGAGTAGATAATAGTAAGTGCAAAGAGGTCACTTAGTAAAATCAGGAAAATAACCTTTTCTTTTAAAGCACGAGATTTTGATGCCAGTATTATCACATAAGAAGTTCTATCTTGCAGGTGCAAACAAATACATTTATTATATTTCCACATGCTGAATGTTAATTAATTTTCTTTAATGTTGTGAGCACCTGAGCCAATCTGCTCTACAATCCCACTGAGAAAACAGCACAGCTTGGAAGAGGCAATGGAAGGACAAAAGCAACCTGTTCCTTTCCCCGCTGATGTGGCATTGCAGCATCAGGCTTTTTTCATGCTTTTTAAAAGAGTAGGATCTAAATGCCCATAGTCTTCTCTTTCTTCATCTGAGTCATTTCCACCTAGAATGTATCTAGAGGCCTTCTGAAAACTGGGTTGAAACTCTTCTTGAAGCTGGAACTTTGAAAATGCACAAGTAAACTCTGTTATCATTATAAACAGTTTTTCATAATGGGGTACTGAAATGATCCTCAAAGTGTGTGCAGTATGCCTCTTTCTCTTTTAGTTAGTATCGTGATAACAATGTCACACGAATTAAAAATACAAATAAGTGAAATAATTTCTTCTAAGAGGAATAGAGATGCATGATAAAATGGATGTTCCCAAAGAAACTCTAGGGAAGGGCTGATGTGTTGCAGGGACAGACTTGCCAATCAACAGGGATGTGCACGGAAGAAATCTCAGTTGTATCATAAACAGTAAAAAATGACAGGGGATGTGGTTAATTATTACAATGGCTTAGTGACTTGAATACTCTGGGGATGTGATTTCTCAATTAAATACACTCCTCAGGTTGCTGCATTGTCACTTTGAAATGTCACTGGTTTCAATCCAAGTAGTAATTATTCCAGGATAATACTTTGATCAATGAAGTCTGGAAGATAATGCCTGTACCCAGGAAGGTTCGTCCCTTTCCATAACCTGTCCAGCTGTCCATCACATCTTTGGGAATTACTGTTACTTTATACTGTACCTGAGTTAGGCAGTTGTAAAGTTTACCCTTCAGCAACCTTAAATTACGCATTCAAGAAAAAAACTTTTATCCAATATTCAGAGTTTATATAAATTTGACAGTCTTTTATGAAATTAAATATAAAAATCCAAAGGATCATTTAAAAATATGTGTAAGGCAATAAATTTCAAAACCAAAAAAATGTTTTTGTTAATTCATAAAATGCCGAAGTTAGTATTGATAAGCTTACATGGGAATTTTTTTAGAAAAAAGCAAAACTGAACACACCAGAAATACTGGTAATTTTAGTAGAAAAGCTGTGTGTTTTTCTCTTTAAATTATTATTTATATAAATACTCTGAACAGTCTGAAGTGGAATATAGAATTTGAAAATAAATAGGAAATTTTGATGCATATATTATTATTTTGAGCATTAGCTAATTTTAAAGCTGCATCTTGGAGAAAATATTAACATCAACAGGGCTTTTTTGAAATTCTTTTCCATAATGTGTATCAAATAAATACACATTATCGTGTCAACTGAGGATAAAGCCACATGAAACCAACATTTCCCATAGGACAGAAATCTGATTGTATTCATCTGTAGTGAGAAGATCTTGCGCTTTTTTTCATACACATGACAATACTCTCAGAAAAACTTTGAGATTTCCAAATAGAGTACTAAGTAGCAGGTTGAAAACAATTTTTTTTTTCAAAGACAAAACCTGTAACAAATGATTTTTCTAGAAAGAAATGCAAGAAGATCATTTTAGGTAGTGCAAGGTATTTTGTAAAACACTATTTTTTAACTAGATCCAGTGTCATGCTCACTGGACCAATCTGCAAAGTAAAAATTTCATTTTTGTCTTGTTAATTCAGCTTACTAAGGAAATTAAAGGTTAATTATCTGTTATGCTTTTAAAGATGAAATAAACAGGTATCAACACAGGTATCACCTGTCTCACCTGAAGGTATGTGACAAAATAATACTCCGTATTGGGTAAAAATGCTATTGAAATTTGCTTGGGCTTTTTGGTACCCTGATCATCTGCTCTTGATCAGAACACAAAGTATTACAAACCAGCCTAAAGAAGTGATTCTGAGTCTGAAGAGATGATTCTGAGTCTAAAGGGGTGATTATCCCACTGTATTCAGTGTTGGTGCAGCCTCACCCCTAGCGTTGTGGGCAGTTCTGGGCCCCACAATTTAAGAAGCACCTGGAGGTCCTTGAATGCTTCCAGGGGAGGGCAAGAAAGCCCATGTAGGTTAATGGGCTCCAAGGAATGTCCTATGAGCAGTGGGTAAGGACTTTGAACTTGCCCAGTTTAGAAAGGAGGAGGCTGAGGGGCAAGCGTCCTGGGGCAGGGAAGTGGAGGTGGAGGTGCTGAACTCTTCTCCCTGATATCCAGTGACAGGATGTGTGGGAATGGTGCAAAGCTGTGGCAGGGTAGGTTTAGAGTGGACATTTCTTTATGGAAAGGGTGGTCAAACACTGGAACAGGCTTTCTAGAGAGTTGCTCAATGCTCCAAGCCTGGCAGTGCTTCAGAAGCATTTGGACTTTCATTAAGCTGTCATTGTACAGAAATGCAAATCAACATTTACATGTTGATGTAACAACATGTTATGTAAAGTTTTAACATCTGTAATCAGGTAAATTATTTTCTTGATTGAAAAAATGTTTTGTGTAGATTTGAGGTGAGTTCTGAGTACAAGGCAAGTAATGCATTAGCTTCTCCTAATTGGGGAAACATGAACATGGGTTACATACATCTCATCAACAGTCATTTTGCATCTACTGCTGGAAAATTAAATCCTGTGATGTTTGCATCAGATTGAATTACTTTATGGAAGTGAAATTATAGAGACCACGTAGAAAACCTCCTGAAGGTACTGACAAAAAAGGTCATGTTTGATTTTATGATTATCCTGTGGTTGTACTATTCATTTTCTTCAATATTTTTGTGACTATAAAGAAACAGCCTTTGAAAAAGCAGGATAAAACATTACGGATAGTTGCTGTCCTCTGTAGTTGATTTTATTTCATCAGAATGTACATCTTCAGCATAATACAGTGAGTAAATAATATTTGTATTGAAAAAAGAGGACAACAATGTTGGCAAACAGCAGAGCAAATATCCAGACTGCCTTCTTCAACCCTGTTTCAAACCATGGTCTGATACCCCATATCTTTACCTAGGGACAAAATTTTGGATGCTTAGCAGTCAGTCAATTCTCCTATTCCAGATGTCATACAGAATAACCAAGTCAGACAGAAGCTTAGTGGAAGAAAGACTGAGAAGCTCCTTCAGACAGATTGAAACAAATATTTCAGAGGTGCCATGGCACTTTTAAAGCTAATGCTGACATAGCCACAAACTGGTAAGTCTAATGCTATAATAATACCTACCTATATACCTGGAATAGTTTCTATCCTGGTAAAGCCCTCAGATTATCATCCATTACTGATTTTTCAGGTAGGTTGTGATGAAGTTCCAACAAGAAGTCCAAGAGTAATCAGCAGAGGCTTTAGGGCCTTGGGGCAACTAGTTAAGAAAACAGAAGTGCAAGTAGCATTCTCCTCTATCCTTCGTTTTGGAAGGAATGAAGAGGCAAAAACCAGCAAGAGCCAGCAGATCAAGATGTGGCTCTGAGCCTGGTGTCACCAGCAGATTTTTTGGGTGTTTTGATCATAGGTTGGTCTATACAAGAGCAAGTCCGCCCTTGATAGACAGGCACACCTATCCCAAAGGGAGAAAAAGATCTTTGCAAAGGAGTTAGCAGGGCTCATTGAAAGAGTTTTGAACTAAATTAGAAAGGGAAAAGGGTTAAAGCCAGGATCAGCAGAGATAAGCATGGGGACAACATGCTTTGAGTGCTGGTGTGTTATGGAGGTCCCTCAGTCTGCTGGCTCAGTAAAGTGAGGGTATGGATCTCCATGTGGCAGCAAAGACATGAGGGCTATTGATGTGCTAGAAACCATGGAAATGCCTGAGAACAGTCGCAGAGATTAAGGCTTCTCCCTCCTAAAATGTGGTGGAATCAATAGCCCCAGTGAAGTGCATCTCCACTAATGCACACAGCGTGGGCAGGAAACAGGAGGAGCAGGAAGCCACTGCGCCACAGGAAAACTGTGACACAGGCCTCATGGAAACATGGTGGGATGAGTCACACAACTGGATGCTTATAAACTCTTCAGAAGGGATCAGCAGGGAAGGGCAGGCAGTGGGGTAGTGCTGAGTGTTGGAGAGTATCTCAATTATTTTAAACTTAATGATGGCAATGTAGAGCGTTTATGAGTAAGAATCTGGTGGAAGGCCAACAAGGCAGAGAATCCTGGTGGGAGTCTGTTGCAGAACACCCAGCAAGGCTCAAGAGGCAGATGAAATACTCTATTAGTAGCTGGGAGAAGTGTCACAATTCCTAGCCCACATTCTCCTGGGGGACTTCAGCTTAGTAGGAAATACAATACAGCAGAGAAGAAACAGTCTATGAGATTAGTTTTTTGAAGCCGAAACAATTCTATGTTTCTATGATAGTACTACCTCAACTCCTTAGCCTTTCATTTTCTGTATTTTACTCCTTCTATGCTTTAATGACGTGCTCTGGGTATTTCAGAAATCTGGTCTTTTTCCCCTGTTTTCAATCTTTTTGAGGAAGTCCACACTGCTGCGTTTTTGCAGCTTTTTGCAAGAAGTGGCTTTAATTCCTCTCCAGCATTCAATACACACACTTGCTGAAGAAACCAGTGAGTTCTTCAGTTTGTTTTCATTTTTAAAAGACAGTTCGTAGATTGCATACGATGGAGAAAGGCATTTAAGGAATCACAGAAAATAGGCAGATTTTTCACATGGTAACAGCATATCAGCTGGAAGCAAATACAGCTTTGATATAATTGTTGGTTCCATTTATTCCTCTGAATGAAGCACTATCATTTAGGTGATGTTGACCAGCTAGTGTTAATTACTGTAATTGATCGGGATGTTAAAAAAAATTTTAAATGTCCTCTCCATGCATATATTTGATGTATGCTTTTTTCACATTGTGTAATTACCATTAGTGGGTCCAAGCAGGCTCCTCAGATTACGAACAAATAAATTATCTTAGAAAAATTTGCAAACAGATGAAATGTTTAAATAGGTGCAGACTGTTAGAAAAATCTGCAGTTTTTGCTGAACAAACTCAGTTCTGAAGGGCCCGAATTAGTGGTTAGAAATCAGAGGCTGGGTCAGAACAACAGAGACCTTGACAAGCCCCCGCCTCTGTTCTCCTGGGAATAGAGAATCTGGCACAAAGCATAGAACAAGTGCAAGGAGCCACAGCAGCAGACAGGTTTCTGTGCATCAGGTGAGGGGACAGGTGGGCATGACAAGTGTCCTAGCACCGTTCCCAAGTGAGCAATGCAGGTGCTGCATCTCAGCTTTACAGAGTCAGGCATCTGCGCTGGTTTCTGTGATGCATTGATGCACCTGAGGCTGGGTATCTCTAACTTAAAGCTACCTCAGGCTTGGTATTTATATGGCTTTCCAGTTGCTGCTGTGATGGTCGTACAGCTGTGGAAAAGGAAAGGAGTGGAAAAAGATGGAGAAAAAGAGGGAAAAGAAGGAGCAAGGGAGGGAAGGTAAGCGAGAGATGTATGTAAGGACAGAGAGAAGGAAAGCTTATTTCTCAACATCTTGATATCCATCTTACTGGTCTCCTCCTGGGAGACTGAAAACCAGCTAGAGCAAGAACTTAGAGGACAGATGGCACAGCATAACTCTGCTGAAAATCTGTTCTTAATTCTCTGATTCAGCCTTTGCCCAATATGTGTTGTTCTGAGGAGTTGTAGACTGCAGTTTAACTTATAGTAATGACAATTATTGTGTCAGGAACATGCATTTCCAGAAGTTTCTTAAAGAAAAAGCAACCAGTGGGGGTTTAAAGCTAAAATTAAGATGGAACGCCTGAGTACTCATTCATATTTGGGGCCACAAATAACTATATTAACACACTGGATTTATAGTCAATTATTGTAAAAATCAGAGGATGATCTTCAAGATTCATGTGAGGAAGCAAATAGGCCTCAAAACAGGTGTGATTTTTTTCAGACCTGGAAGGAATTTTTTGTGATATTTAGATCGAAACCTGCATATTCCCCAAATGATCTGAAGGCTTTTCCTAAAAATGTTCTTCAGAGTTGTTGTCTCCAGCTAAGGGAAAGGATGACCAGAGAAACAGACTAGCATTAAAAAAATAAAATGGGGTGATGTAGATGTGTAAAGTTCAGAAGAAGAAAGATCTTTTTTGGCCAGAAAAATCCTCTGGCCGGGGGCATTAGGCATATGATATTCTGCCTCACTAAAATGACAGACTTTTCTTGTCTATCTTTACTCAAAACTGTGACTCCAGTTCATTCAGTTCAGTGGAAGACACGAAGTTGAGACCATAACAGGATGGTTTCTGTTAATGTGGCTGTCTTGATGTTGTGTTTTTCATAATAGTTAAGAAGTAGAACAGCTTGTGTGGTAGCAAGCTCAAGTAAGTGCTGTAAACATGCTTTCTGTAATTGAATCTTATTAACTTTAGTTCATATTCAACATAATTAAGCAATTCTTTTTTGCAATGTTTTCATATCAGTCTAAATCATCTATTTTTAATGAGTGTCACAGCAAAATGAATCTAAAACTGTGTTTATAGTTTGGTTTTTTGTTGTTATTTCAGGGTTTTTCTTGCTTTTTTTAAAGAGAATTTACCTTGGTTGGAAGATATTAGTTTGAAATAATGGTTTTGGTTTGGCATGAGTTTGAGTGACTTTTCTTACTACAAGGAAATTTAAAATCAAATAACATGCACTAAAAGTTTTTGAAGGTACTAGAAGCAATGGTTTTCTGAACTGAAGAAATCATGGTAGAATTCTTCCATGAAAAGATCCGGATCAGGCTGCTTTTCTACAAAGTCAGCGTTTGCCTTTTACTCTCCCCATTTTCTGTCCTCCATCTCAGCCCTTTTTTAAAAATAAAAATCATTATAGCCATTAAATGCATGGAAACAACTTCTGTCACCATTCTTAAGAGTTCATGACTCTAAAGCTGGTAACTCTAGGGTCAGTCAAATGCCTCAGATTTGCATTAAAAGCATTAGGTGTGCAAAAGCCACCTGTTTGTCAATATTTATTTGTCGATAATTGAAATCTGGAGGACAGCTTTTGAATGGGAACCAGTCGGAGAAAGAACAGTTTTGTTCACTATTAAGTAAGTAATAATCACATTACAGCATTCTTTTGATACTTGTGAACTCTGAACGTAGGAGCCAGCTGAGATTTGGGGTAAATTTCTCATTGTACCTCAGTAAAGCCAGGAACTTGAAAATAAACCTCCTCATGTAGAGTGTAGAATAAATCTTGCATGTGTCAGAGCTACTCTACTTTACAGTCCTCTGGGAAGCCCAGTGGCTGCTTTTCACTGAAGAATTGACTGGGTGCATTTCAGTAATTCTGAAACAGAACATCATAAAATTTCACTTACAAATCCATTTCATGCCCTAGCCATTCATTATTTATATGAAATTATATATATATATGTTTAACTGTAAACTCTATTTTAAAAATCTTCTTCAAGGTGGAGACTTAAAATTTGGGGTTTTACCAATTCTAAACTCCACTTTTTTTTTTCTCCTTAAAATAGTCAAGAAGGAGTTCAACTGAAAATGTGGTGAGAAATTTTGAATACCTACACAAATTATTGCGAATGGCATTTTTGCCTGGGTTTCTAAGTGCAGGGAGCTTGGCATGGGGGTGACATGGAGCTTAAAAATCACTGCCCTGAAACTTGTTTGACATGGTATCTGACCGTATGGAAATGCTGGAATTTAACATGTGGCAGGCAATTCTTCATTAATATGCCTACTCCTAAAGGAGCAGTGCATACTAAACATTCTAGCTTGCCGACAGGGATATATTAATACAAAAGAGAAGTCTCAAGTTAAATATAGTTTTGTGTCTGAAACAGAGAATGGTGTGAAATAGATCTTTACTTAGATTGCCAAAGAAGAAACAGTTTTCTCCTTTAAATGTATATTTAATCTTAATAAACAGCCAGCGAATTTTAGATGGTCTGCTATACTTTAATTATGTACGGTGTTTAGAATGTGTAATTGAGCTCTTGCCAGTATAGAGACTTATTTTCCCTTTTTACAAGGCTGAGGCTTTTGAAAGGAATATGTAAAGACTTAAATTAGCAATAAAAAAAAAGTTGCAAAAGTTTCTAAATGGAAAACTTTATCTCAAGGAATCCTTAGTAAGTATCTTAACCTTTATTTTTTTTTAATTAGGAGGGGAAGAAAAAGCCACAAAAATTCAAATATAGAGATGGAAGAAAAGAGTAGGCAACCTTGCTGTAAAATCATCAGTTAATGTTGGCAGGAAGTTCTTGATTCTTTTTCCTTTTAATTATGGGATACATTTTCTCATTAGGCTTCTCTATTTAAAGCTAACTATAATTGGCTTACATATTAAAAATAACAGTGACAAATGCAGATTAGGATGCATATTTGTATGGATGAGCACTTGAGAACTGAAGCTCTGGCAGAAAGTAACTCAAAGAAGAGAATAATTGAGCCCTCTTTGTTACAGGTGAGGATGAAAAACACTTCATTTCTTCTGAGAGAGAGTCTGAACAGAAAAAGCTCTCTCCAGCTAAGATACCTGGGTATTGCTGGTGTCAGAGCACTATGGTGTGGAATGAAGCTGTTTCCTTGAGTTGCTTTACTACTGGAAATGGTCACTGAATTTTGGGCTTTGGTTCTAAGGGGAGTTGTGGGAGGCCGATGTGACACAATTGTTATGTGTGCAAGAACTGGAGGCGTGCCTGGGACGAGACAGTCTGGTGAAATGCTGAGAGGTTCTAGAAGGCTTTTAAGGTGGTGTTGAGGAACACATCTAGGGCAGGTAGCTGGGTGGGAGCAGTGGGAGCTGCAGTCTGGGCTCTGGGTAATGGGAAATGCTGGAGCCCCTGGCAAGGGGCCGTGGATTGGCAGCAACCCTTTCAAGGGCATGGGGACCTGTGACAGCAGCCAGGTGACAGGACACTCAGAGACAGCAGGAGCTGATGGCTCTGCAGGAGGAGCCCTGACTATGGCTCGCACACACTGTGTGGGTACAAATATCCAGGGTGTCCCCAAAATGCTCCACTTTGAGCTGTTTCTGTGTTACTCTGCAACGATTAAACTGCTTTAAGGATCCAGACCTGTGGGACTGGTATAGGAAACCTTGTCTAAATGCAAGATTAGGGTGGATGGGGACCCAAGCGGGACACCTGGGGGTTCTCTGGAGCTGCCCATGGGGAAGGGGCTTTGGTCCCAGCAGTGACAATCTTCAGCGGTGAGATTTTGGCAGCCAGAGTGGCTCCTGAATGCTCAGACAGGAAAGTTTCCGAAAATCTCATTCCTTTCAATGTGCCTAAATATTAAATGTATAGAAATGTATTGAGTATCTTTGTAACTTGGTCCATCTTTGTTGAATATGGTCAATGGGGGAGCAGTGACCTTTGTTAATAAAAGGAGCTGTTTGCATTCAGCCTCACAATAGCAGTCTGCTGGTATTGATTTGTTTATATAAGTTACTATATTTGCATTACTTTGCAGTGTCTATTCCAATGGTGGTTCCTTTGAGTGTGATGGATAGTACTAGTTGGAGTATTGTTGTAAAACAGCTTATTCTCAATTTATTTCCTCTACAAAAATTGTTTTTCACTCATTCAACCACCCACACGTAACTCTTTGCCCAGGGAAATAATTCACTGTGATTACTAAGTTTTTCTTAAAAAAAATAAGGAAGAGTAAATGAGAATATACAGACATTGCCTATACATCTCTTTATATGAAGACTTCCAAACCCCCAGATTTCTTTCAGAAATAAGGAAAGATCTCAAGAAGAAGCCATTGTGTTTTCCAGGATCGTCACTTATGAAGTCCAAGCACTTAGCAGCAATGTCTAGCTGGGCTCTCCTAATCCTCACACAGTCTGCAAACTCAATGTATAATTTGTATGCATAAAGAAACATCCTTAATCACAACAATCTAAATCAGCAATGAGTCATAGTTAAAAGTATAATTGCAGTTTTGATTTTAGTATCAAAATATTCATAGTTTTTATTACGTGACAAATATCTGATGACAGCTATTTAGTTCATAAGTTCCCTCTGTGCAGAATAATGCTATATAGGTAGCCTTATTTTTCTTGTCATTTTTAATCTAGGGAAAATAGGAGAATATTGATCATTTGGCCAATTGTGTTGTTAAATTCGCATTTCAAATCAATAAATTCATGTGTGTATGTACATTTGTTTGTTATTTAAATTGGTTTGCTTTTAGAATAGAAGAATTGTGCTGCACTTCATAAGTCTTTATACCGCCTGATGTCAGAGGAACATCAGTTGTTTTACAGAGCAGGTGGAGCTGTAGTGCAGGTATAGGAAGTAACAAAATCAGTGTAATGGGATGAGTGGTTGCAATGTTTTATTCCATAAAAACACACCTATTGGACACTGCTACAGAGGTATAGAATGTAAAACAAATATCAGCTTCAACTCCTTTAGCCCTAAGTGTATATTTATTAACCACAAAAATATACTTAGGTATTTTAAACCATGAATGACCTATTGCTGGCCACATTCTGTATTTAATAACTGCATTGAGCTACAATTCAAAATAATTTCCTGATTGTTTGTGGGTTCCTCATCTGACATACCTTAACCCTACTTTTCAGGAACACACTGCAGGTCCCTGTAAAACCAACAGGGAATAAGGCAAGAAATGAGTAACTCTATATAGAGCTGTAAATTTTAACCCCAATGTTGATTTTTCAGTTGGTGCTCTGTATGTGTTTGTAACTTTTACAAAAATCGAATTGGGTCCTGTATTCTTTTCTCCATTCCATAGCCTAGGATTCTCTGAATGTGGCCAGAACAGGGTTGTCCTAAAAGGTTTTAAACATATGAAAAGCTTACAGAGGTGACTTTTAATCTGCTTTTACACTAGGTGATGGCAGGAAGCATTACATTTTCAGACAACCTCAACATATAAAATTTCACACAATATGTTGAAATAGGCAGTCAGAAGGACAGAAGTGAATGAACGAATGAATGAATGAATGAATGAATGAATGATGAATGAATGGTGAATGATTTGGATGGGCAGATCACTAAATATGGAAAATTTCACCTGAGAAATGCAGTAAATCAAAGAGAAGAGGTAAGGAGTGGAACCAGAACTGTAAATTAAATGTATCTCTCTGGCACCATACAGACTTCAGGTATTGTTTTCATTAATTGCACAGCCTTGTATGCAACCATCAAACCCCTGAACTTCTATAACTGGTGATGCTCTGAAGAGCTCCAGTGAACTGAGGCCAAGGCTTGGTGCTATGCTTTTGTATTTTGCCATGTACAATGGAGTAACCAAATAATTGATTTAATTTTACAGAACTAAGAGTGATTCATACCAAGTGACTTAAAATCTTAACTACTTCATGGAAACTTGTGATTTATTTATCTGCAAATGCTTAGCTGTAGCTAACTAACAAAAGTGCTGATGAAAACAGAGCTGTGCTCTTAACAGAGAACTCTAAGATCAACCAGTTAAAAATTTCAAAGCCAAGAGGCTCATTTCAGTTGCACTTCGTCTGCCAGGTTTGTTGACCAGTTTTGTCTTTTTAAAGCATCGTTCCCCTCATGTTCAGTTCTTTACAGAACACCTTTCCTTTTTCGTGGAGTTTACTTGCATTTTCCAGAGAGGTTTCCATCCGACTGCATATTTGGTGGAATTAAATAGGTTTTTAGGACACTGGAAAACAAGCGTTTGTAAAGAAGGTGTGAGTGGGTGTTTTTTGTTTTGTTTTGCTGTTAACTAGGATATGATTTGGCAGACCAAAAATGAGATGTTAAATCTGCCATAACAAGGAGCAGCCTAACCACGCTAAATCCTTGAAATGTGTGACCTGGCCTGCCCTCCAATACCGGGACAATGCATTGATCCCCAAGGTTCTCTGTCACAAAGAAGACAGACTAATCTGAAGAGGATGTGAAGAGAACCCAGCTTGATTAGGTTTGTTACAGGGCTAATCACTGAACAGTGGCAGGGATTCAAGAATTGGGAATGCCACAGTTTGTTATTCGTAACACACATCTCTCTGCTTAATAAATATTGAATACAAACATTACAGGCAAGCCATGGTCTCTCCTTCAGCTGGCTGGCTTCCAGGGCCACTCTGTTGTACCTCAGGATGTGTATTTGTCAAGAGACTAATTTAAAGATTTTCTGATTAGTTTTACAGGAATAAGTATGTTCTATAGCTAGGTAGCAATTTTCTGATGATACGCATAGAAAATTTTAAACTAAACCTGTAAAACTTTTAAAATTTCAGTGGGCTCCTGCCCTGTTAGACCAATGGAAGGATAAAAAGAGGCATATTTGTATCTGGGAAGTTCATAGCTGAAAGTTAAAATGCTTGTGGTTCTAATGTGCCCTATTCAGAGAGTAAACCAAAAATTTGCATAAAGTTTTGAAATCCTCATTGCTAACAAGCCACTTCTCCATGAAAGAAAAAAAAAAAAACATAAATCTGTGACTGTTTCTTCTTTTTTTAATAAGAGGAGAGAACTGTAAGGTTTTTAAAGTCTAAGGAGCTGAGCTGTGATGAAAACTGCCATTAGCACTTTCACACCTGATTGCAAACCACTGTAGTCAATACTGTTCTACTGTTCAAAGCAGTGTCAGCCTGTCAGGTTGGGATTTAATTCTGGCCTTTCAAAACTGCTGTCCTGGAAGTGTGGAGAAGTTAAATGAGAGCCACTGATTCTCTTTCGAGTTTCCTGTTTTTTTAATGAAAGATTTCTCGTGCTGCTGTCACTGGTGTAGCTTGAGTGCTTCGTCTTTTGCCACGATTCCTGCAAGCTTGAACAAGTTCGGTATTTATGGAGGTGGGTTGTTTCTGTATTTATCAGGTGCATTCACAGCTGCCAAGAGGAGTGCCAGCTTGAGGCTGCAAAGATTTATCACTCTGACTCTAAATAAAATCCATATTAAGACTATCAACTAATTTGTAGCTGCTCTGGCAGGCAGCAATGACTTTTTTGGACATTGCTGATAGGAAGTAGAGTGAAGAAACCAAAGCTGAGCGAGATGGAAAAGATTCACATCCCACTGATGTCTTGAGTCATGGTAAACTGCCAGTATTTGAATTAGTGCTCTTTTAAGTATATTAATCCCTGTTGCCAAAAAAGGTAAAATTTTCAGGGTAAGATGTGATTTCTTCTCTCCAATTTCCACTCTGTCTCACAGCTTTATCCTCTTATTCTAGGTGAGACCCTGTCCATCAGTCCTCTTTGCCCCATTCAAAAATCAATCTAATGAGCTGCTAGATCAGGATTTCTCTGTCTCTGGTTACTCATGTAATTTCTCTAAGTGCTTTGATGAAGTGAAGTTCTGAATTTTTTAGGAATCAGCTGCTTCTCAGCGGCAGCATTGCCCTCTGGTGGATGCATGACTCCAGTGGGGGAAAAGGGGGAGAGAAAGAAAAAGTTATGTCAATTGGCCCTTTTGTGTTTTTCTTTATTCTGCTCAAATCTCTGTGAATTTAGGGGGTGGATAAAATATTAAAGCTACACTGCAAATCTATTACAAAAATCTTGGAAAATCCAAGCTTACATGATCTTTCCACCAATTAATAACCATGTGAAATGTATGCCATTACTGACCACGGCATTAAGTGGAGTCTTGGGATAGTGGAAACGCTTTTAAAAAGTGTAAGAAATCTTCAGTACATGAGGAGTGTAAGTACTATAAACAAAGGTCTTAGATAGCATATAAATAAATTGAGAATGAGGGGAAAATGCTTTCCAAAAGACAGAAAAACTCTTTGCCGGCACCATTAAATTAATTTTAAAATATGCTTAATTGAAACTTCCTATTTGTAGCTGAGCTAGAAACTTCAGATTCTGAGCCCAACTAACACTCAAGGGACATAATGAAGTTGGTCACCAAAAGAAATGAAAAATAACTAAATCGTGAAAAAATGAAAAAAAAATTACTCCAGGACTGAAAGCTTTGGAAATGGGATTTAGTTCTCCATGCAACTCAATCATTGAGCTACAGTTGATGATGATGATGATGATGATGATGATGATGAAAGTCTCTGATGACTTCTTAAGTTTTCTGCATATGTATCCCATTTAAATGAGAGTCCAGACCTTTGGCTGGGGTTTTGAAAGGAGTAGAGAATGATTGAGAGGTCTTTGTACCCCAGCACCTATTTACAAATGTTCTGTTGATTTAAAGTTTATTATTTGTCATACTACTTGGTGGTTTTAGTTTCCCTCTGGTATTAACTTCAGTTACTTTAAACATATATTTCTTCTTCCTGGCTGATATTAGAAGAATATAATTTAATTCTGGTTTTTTAATTGACTCCTCGGTTACTGGGCGTGCTTAATGCTTAATATTTCGTACTGAGAATAGTAACAAGAACATAAATACCCAGCAATAAAAATAGCCTATCTAAAGATTCCTCATTTGTGAGCCTTTCAGAAAACATATTGTTTGCACACATGAGGAATGTTTTAGTCCGTGGGCTTTCTTCAGACCGCTTCTTTGGATCCCTCGTTTTTATGTCAGGGGACTTTGTTGTTGATCTTTTATAATTCTATGAAGGAATGCTATATTAAAGGCCAAGTCATCATTATTTGATGTAAAAAAAAATGAGGAGGATATTAAGATATATGAAGGTTTTAATGATTTAAAAGCTCTTTAATGGTCTTGTTATATGTCTCTCCAGTGAAAACATGTGATACTTTCGTTCTGGAAAGGACTGTGGAACTATTTCAATGTGTGAAAAAAAATGAGAGTGCACAGACACCATAAATGATATCTCATTTTAAACATCTTAGATATTGTATGCATCTTTTACGTGCTAGAGGTTTAATGATGCAGATTTTAAATAATGGAAATGGGCAAAGTAAGCTGCAATGGGGAGAGATTTGAACTAAAAGTTTTCAGATGGTCTTTTGATGCCCCTGCATAAACTCAAGCTACAACAAGTATAATTAACAGATAAAAGTAATCTTTTTTGCCTTTGTTGCTCTGATTCATTATTGTTTTAAAAATGCAAATACTGAGAAGAAAGTATATCAATAGCAAGCTCATTATTGAGAAAAAATATTTATGTATCAGGGATAAGTAACTAGAAACATACTAGTACCAGAGAAGAAAATTCTAGCTTTGACTGCAGTATTTCTAGCTAAAACCTGAAAATCTCTTTATGAAAATCACAGTGTCTGTGCTTTGGATGCTTTTAGATAGTTTAGATATGGAAAATGTTTACTATTTAAATGGAGGAGGAGATTAAAGTCAGATAAATTCTCTTTAAATCTGAATGGAATGATCATAAGAGACAAAGCTAAGTCTACTCTCATGTAACAATTTTTGATGAAACAGTGTTGAAGTATCAGATATCTAAACCAAATGTGGATCCCAGCACAAGCTGAAATTCCTGTTGTTGCCTCATCTGTAGTTATTCAGAGATAATTCCAAGCACATGTAATAATAGACTTACAGCCCTAATGACAGTATTCGCTGTCTTCAATCACACATTTTGTTCCCACTTGATTTTTTTAATTTTGCCCCTAATGATTATGGGATGTTTTCAGATTTCTTTACAAATGTATTACCATTTTTTACCTCAGGGATGCACTTTTTATTTAGAGTGCTTGGTTCTAAGTAATTTTTTTTTCTATCTGTCTCTTTTGTTAGCCATATTTGGAATAAAAAGCACGAAAGCATTATCTCCTTATTTCTCACAGGAGATTAATTGGAGTTGGGAGCAGTTGCTTGAAAGTAAATTTTCAATGAAGCTTGTTTTTCAAAACTGCTTGTATTCACAAACCATCTGCCAGTTCCTCCTTAATTTACCGAAGCTTCTAGGACAATTTTGGCCTTTTATGGAAACACAAGGCAAAACAATGCTGAGAAGTTTTGATTTGAAAAGAAAAAATTGAAATAAAAACCTTCATAGTTCTCTCAAAAACCAATAAAAAAATTTTAAAAAACCCCAAAAACTTACAAAAATAGAACAGTATTTCGGCAAAGTTTCTTTTCCAATTTGACTGTTTTTTCCAAGTTTGTTTGAAATGGAAGTTTATCTACATATTTCCAATTAGAGGAAAATTCTACCGTGAGTATATGGATTTTGGCCTGTGTCATGCTTATTCTGTTTTACTTTTTGTTCTCCGTATCATTTTTTTTCTGACCTCTTGGCAGTTCAGTTTAGCCCTGAATATGGTTCCTGCTGGCTGGAAAGCAGAAGGGAAGTTATTTAGTAGCATACAGCAAATTTTGGAAGAGCCTTCTTAGGTAATTGCAATGGAAGTGATCCTTACATCACCTCTAGTATGTGCCAAGGTAAATGAAAAGGCTTTTGGAAAAAAGATGCATCTGTAATTATTGTTATTAATTTAAGTAGGTTTTAATGACATCACTTTTTTCCAAAATTTTATATAAATTAATATAATTAAATTAATAATATAAATTATTATGCTGCTTCTTTCAGTTTAAGTAAACTTTACCTTCTCTGGTCTGTCCTGCCCATCCTCAACTTTCATGCCCCTTCAATCACTTCTAATCAGTGCACTTCTTTATGAGCTGTTGTTTTCAATCTTGTAGAATACATCCCTTGAGAGCACTTCTATCAATGCATTATCCTTCCTGGATTATCGCTCTGTTCACTATTAATTCATGAGATTGATTCACCCCCTTCCTTGTAGAGAAATATTAACATGTAATTAAGATACAAATCCAAATGTGAGAGCATAATAACAGGAAAGCCATCTGAGGGAAACAAAATCACAGCAGTGACATGTTCTAGAAGAGGGCTGCAGCTGAAGATTAATTGGTGAGCGCTCACAGTGACAGCAGATAACTCATGTGTTGCATTGACAGAGGGAATGAAAGAGCTGGAATCTGCAGACTCTTTGTCATAAATAAAGGAGATGGCTTTCTGCACAGCAATTCCTAAATCTGCTTACATTTAAAATATTTTTCATGTTGAAAATAATTTGCTTGATACTCTGAAAAATCTGTGTAGTTCCACTGTAGTCGGGTCAATTCACACTCTCTTGGCTCTTCTGTGTCACTTATAATCAGCCAGCAGCTGTGAATTCAAACAAGAGCAAACTTTTAATAAGATCACACTATTGGAGCAGCAAATGGGTTAATGGCATTCTGAATTTGTGTTTGGCATTTGCTGCTCAAATCTTGCAAGGTGTGTAAATACACAGGGAAACACTTTTTATTGATCTGGAGTTATCTTCTGTGTTTATATGTATGTGTGTGCATGTGCTTTGCAGTAAAATTTCAAATTCCTTGGGGCACTAACTAGGTTTACTAAAAGGGAAGTAGATTGCATTTTTTAATGCATTCTTACACTGGTGAAAAACAGGTGAAGATTTTTAAGTGGGAATTTTGCAGGAGATGATTTGTGAAGAGAGGGACAAAGGTTAAAAAGAAATATTTTGAAGTCATGTGTCTGAAAATGACTTCGTCTTTGTTAAAGATTTTAATGCACTGCAAAGAGGTGCCATGCAAAGTTGCTTGTGCCGAGAATACCACGGGATGAAGAGCACAGTTCCAGTAACACCTTCAGAAAGTGATATCAATAAATGAAAATGCACATACAATTAGATACTGAAATATTCATAACATTTCAGCAATGGAAATGTTACATTATAAGAAGGTAAGAACAAAAGCAGATAATGAGGCATTAATAGCTAAATCTTACATAAAGTACATTTGAATCAGACAGACACAAAATGCAGCTCGTATATTGGATATGAATTCCAAGTGTCTAAAAATTCTCCTAGAAAATGTAAGTGGAGACTAAACTTCAAACTTAAAGGTATTACAGGTTTGAGAAATTCAGAATGGAGTGGGGGGATTTTGCAGAACAGCTAACAATCTGATGTACCAATTGTTGGGGCACCTCATATCCCAGATACCACCAGTGTCAGGACAAATGAGTTTCATCAGCCATTTAAGAAGGTTCTACTGCACAAACAAATGAAGAAAGGACATCAAAGTTGCCTGTAAATCAGATACATAAGCAGCCTGGGTTTTAATCCTGGATTGTTTTTTTTTCTCCTTCCGTGCAAAGATTAAGAGGTGTTTTTTGGGAAAGAGTCTCTCTCTTCCCTGAAACTTCTCTGGCTAATGACGGCTGATATTTACCACAGTGAGGTAGGTTGAATGTGAGAGATCAGTATTTGGAATTGTATCTTCCAGCCAGTCTTCTCAAGAGTATATAACAGGAACCTAATTGATCCCACTTCCTTCCCCAGCCTCATTCTTCACTGTCTGTGAAAGGATAAACTTGGCTAACTCTGAAATCCACCTTGCAACGCCAGAGTGGTCGTTATCACCGCATGTGGTAGGCTGCTGCAATGGTACAGTCATTCCAACCAAACCAGAATAACTGCATGAATGAATTACACAGGCTGCGAAGACAGCTAGGAGTTGTGAATTTGGGCATGAAGTTCAGGCGACCATTGGTAGCCTTATACAGTTCTATCTGATATGGCAGAGCTCAGCACTGAAAATCAGAATCATGAAGTCGTCATCCTTTAAGAAACACTCTGCTAATCTCTTTCAGGTGGTACAGATGTGGAAAAGTCCTTCTCTCAGTAATTTAAACCATTATCAAAATGTTACACCAAAAATCCTGTCCTGAATTTTTATTAGGAATATCCTATAAAAGACTCCGTTTTGCAGTCCTTGCCTTTATAGTTTGCATGTCCTGAACAGTGAAATAATACTGAGAGCTGTGTATGAAAGACTGCATGTCCTTCCTTCCCATCATCACGTTCCAAATATGTTCACAAGTAGCCGGTGCAAAGTTAGACACAACACCACTTTGGACGGGAGATTGTATTTATCTTTTGATGGACTGTGTAATTATACCAAAAATAATTAGGATTGGCTTGAAAAAGCATCTATTGAGTTGGCCCTTTTCAGCCATCCTTTTTACAATCATCCTGTCTGAACTAATAGAAAGTAAATAATGGTTAAAAGGTAATGAGAAGTAATGGACCTTAAACAGATTGACTGTTGATTTGGTACCACCAATTTGCAGCATTTGTGCTTCCTTCAGGGCCCTTGAGCTGTGCAGCTCCCTAGCAACAATGAAATCTGCTCAGAGATGTTCTCATACAGAAAAAGCTGCACTTGCCAGCACGTTATGGTGATAATCGAGCTGGCAAGAGCTGAAATTGCTGTGCAACAAATACCCTTACATTCTGCAAGATGTTATGCTCTGCACTGTGCATGGCAGCCACGACTATAAAGCCTTGCCTTTCAGGAAAATATTTTCATACTTTAATTTGTTTTCCATATGCAAAAGTTGTGATGGGGAGAGTGTGTGTCTGTGTGTTTATCTTACAGTGTCGGAAGACTGACAGTATTAGTGTCCTGGGGTGCTAATCTGCAATAATATGTAAAGCTATGTTTGGACAATCTGGATCTGGACTCCAGCTTCTTCAAAATGTTTGTGTTGCACTTCTTTGCTACGTGTTTGGATTTAGAGGAATCTTTTCCCCCATACCTTATTTTCTCATGTGTGAAAGAAGACAATTTTATTTACATATATCATGGGGTTGAATTAAGGGAGACAAAGGAGGTAGTTTCAGTGATAAAAATTTTAATTATTACACTATTTTGTGAAGTGATTAGGTAGAGATGGTACTGTACCCTTCATACAGTACTAAAATAGGCAAATCTTGTCCTGTCTGGTCCGCTGGCTCAGTTAGCATTATGTCTTGTTCTAGTTATAGAGAGAAATGGCATCAAAAGTGCAGCATTCCAGTCATCTGCTGAATTTCTCTCTGTTGGAAATTACTAAGAACCTAACTAACCTAACCTACTTTGTTGAAGTCTTTTTTCAACACAGAACATCAAAACCTCAGGTATAAAAGTTAATTTTCCCTACAATGAACCTTACAATAAATTTCTCACTTCTAATTTAAATATTAAAATAATTTGCAAATGTTATAGCTCTTTTTATTATTTCCTGTAGTTGAAATTAATATTGGTTTTCGGTTTGGAGACAGGAGTGTTTTAATAGCCTATGTTGTACAATGTCTTAGCACATTAACGTAGAATATTATTCTGATTTTTTTCAGAATATCTCTGTCTTTTAAATAGTGCTTGCTGAATTCGGGTCTTGAACTGTTTTCAGGGCTCTACTGTTGTCACTGTTATGCTCAAGCAGGATGTGTTACTGTATGGATGTTATTTTTTAAGTGCTATTTTTGTTTTTTTTTTCTTTCTAAGTGAGACAGAAATGCCTCATATTAAAAACTGCATACGTACTTGGTCTTAACAGCATTTATCCCTTTTTTTACCTTGCGTACCTTTTTTCTTAACAAATGTGATTGCAACCCCCACAAATGTGCATGTTGCTTTTGATTTCTCTTTGGTTCACAAGCCTGGGATGCAGTCATTTATTTATCTGATAAATAGCGTGGCCTTAATGGATGCCTCATCAAATCTCTGAACTGTTAACACAGATGTAATATCAAACCATTCTGAACTCCAGCTCCTTGTAATTGCCTGCTTGTCCAAAAGTAATCTTGAAAAGAAGAATATTGAATTAATTTGTTACAGGTCCATTAGCTAATTCCAGTTTTGAGCCTGGGAGTGTCAGGGACCAGCATACAAAACACATGGCAAGCAGTTTGTGTAGGCTGCTGCTCTTCCTTGACTTGGCTCCCTCAAGTGTGAGGAGGTTTCAGCACACAGAGAATGCAAAGTAGCCTCCATGAGGCAGTGATGTGGCTTTGCCTTAGGTGTGAGTGCAAATGCAAACCCTGAAATGACACAGTTTAAAGAAAATACTGTATACAATTAACTGCCTTTGATTTGGCATTAACTTTGCTTGCTGTGGCTGCTGAGTTTGATGCAATTTAATCAAGGTAAGCAATTTTAAGTAGCCAAGGATGGCTTTAACGAGAGGTGGTGATTTCTGGGTTTGGATATACCTGCCTCTGTGGAATGTAAATGGGACAGTGAAATCCAGTCTTTGATTTCTATTGAGTGGCTTTAAAACAAGCACTGTGGAGATAAATTTGTTTGGCACAGTCCTACTGTTCTTCTTTTAATCTACCCTTGTGTGAAACATGATAACTGCCTTTATAAAGTGTCAATTTTCCAAGTCTTTTGGTGCTCTGTCTTAATATTAATGTGTTTTGACAGAAACTGAAGCTTAAGGTTTTGTTCTTTATGCCAGTTCTACAAAACCAAATCATCTCTGATAATGAAGCTCTGATTGGATGTGTTCAAATTTCTATTCTCCTGGAGAACAAAACTTGGTGTCTGTTTCATCTGCAATAAAAAGTGTGCCAGGGGCATGAATTGTGGCAGGACTGGGTACGGTGCTTCATACAGTGCTCATTTGGGGGAACCTTGCACAGGTTTGAATTTATAAAGGCCTCATTCAGCATGTAAACGAATCTGGTTTTGGTTTAAAAAATGCCAAAATGCTGCTTTACTCAAGACCATTGCAACTTAATCTATAAGAGGGTTAAGATATTCCGGCATTAAAATCTAAAAACTTAAACATTACTTCTCACCCCTCCTAGAGAATTTGTTATTTTGATATTAGCTTGTGAATTACATTTGAACTATCTGCATTTTCTATTTTGAGGCAACCTAAAGTGTGTCTGTTGGAAGCTTTGAATTTTTAGTAGTGGAAACTCTTTTGGAGATCTATTTTTTNAAACAAATTAAAAACCAAAGCTTAAAATTGCCTTCAGATCTCAGAAGTTAAACACTGTTATTGTGGGTTGTAAGGTAAAATTTTGGACAAATCTTCCATAGTAACTTGTTTCATTTGGCAGTTTCTCTACCTGGCTCCTCTTGTTCCCACAATAGTCATAAAATAGTTGGCTGCATATTGTAGTACTATCAACAAAGCCTTGGAGTAGATGTGTTTGCACTTCCCATTCCTCTCCTCAAGGTATAGCACAACGTGTGGGAACTTGCAGTACTACCTGACAATGAAACTTAATGGGATGACTAACACAAAACACCAAGGAAATTATTCTGTATTCTCTCATTTTCCTATGGTTCATTCCCAGTGCCTGACAGGCAGCTGTAACCAGCTCAGGACTAGATACATTTCAGCTGGGGATACAAAAAACCACTTGCTTTTATAGTGATTGAACTTGGAGGTACATGATCTTTACCAGGTGTGAGGACACCAGTGGTTGTTAACGAGGGTATCAGGTGTTTTATAAGTGGTGCTGGGTGTGGCTTTGAGTTAATTAAAGTGGAATAACTGATATAGGAATCAACATCCATATGGTTTGTGAGTCTCTTCTGCCTGCTGCTTATTCCTGAACAGTTCCTGAAGGAGGATTAGTACAGGTAAGAATGTAGTAAGACTGTTTCCGGGTACTTTAGGTGTTTGTGGCTTGTAGCTTCCTGAGTGACAAGTGATATCTGGTTTTGATTGCTGAGCTTTTATTCTATACAATTTCCTAGCCCATCTTTGAAACAAGCAGCACTCACACCTTCACTGTGGACTGCATGAAGAATTATCTCTTGCTTTGTCTTGCTGCTTCTTCATTCAAGGGCTCTGTGTGTTTGTATTGGGGAAAAATTGTGAACAGTATGAGGTTGTTTGACCGCTTTCCCATTTTGAATGTGACTTTATAGGCTTGTGTAATGTCCTGCTATGGTCAGCACTATTTCAACTGAGCAGTCCTAGTCTATTAAGTTCTTCCTCTTAAAAAAGCCTTATGGGTTTGGTTGTCCTTGTTACCCTCCTCCTCTCTTTCCTGATATGGATTGGTGGAAACATATGTGAGCAGCATGGATTTGTGCAGTGGCATTCTCTTGGTGTGAAAGTATGTTATGGTGACATGGATGGCAAAGAAGAAACTTGTTTTGCTCTGGTAGCAGTGTGAAACCGAAGCATTTTGTTGTCTATACCTTGAAAGCACTTAGAATCTAAGCACTGGAGCTGGGCAGAGAGGAGGGATACAGCACATGGGTAAGCAAGGGAGAGCATGTCCCATTTGCACCACCCAACGGTTGTGCACACAATTTTTTAGGTTCTTTTGGCAACTTTCCCTGTTGCCTAGAGTATCAATATTAGACCAGTCATAGGTGCTTATTAATAAGCCTTGTTTCAGTGAAATTTGGGAGCATCTGCTGATAATACTCTTCAGGATATTATATCAAGAAGAAAGGAAAGGAATGCAGAATTGGGGGGAAGCCCATAAGGTATTTGAAACCAAAAAGTATTGTGTGAAAACTGGAAGATGTAGAGGCTCTGGAATGTTTTATGAACAGCTAGACTTGAAGGGGATATTTAAAAACATAAGTTATTGAATCACTGTTGCATTACAGCTCTATTGAATTATGTGAGAGATCCCTAGCAAAAGTTCTTAAACTTAGTGAGATTTCTGCAATCCTAGTGGTTCCAGAATTGATAATAGACTGTGAACATTTTGTGTTAAATTTTAATAGCCTGTGAATAAGAGGATTTTAATTTTAGTCCTGTATTTTATATGAAAGTTTGAGTCAGCATGTGGAAGAAAGTCAAATCCTAGGTCAGTGGTCTGGAAGTTATTTTAACAGATACGGGATGCAAAAAGAGCTCTTGGTCCCCTAGTTTACGCAGAAAAATGAATGGGATATGGTACTTTTTTTGTCTAGAGAACATAAAATTAAGCTCCAGACTCATAAATGGAGTGTGTTTGCTGTTGGTTTACATTTAATAGACTTGTTTTGTGAATACAATCAAAAACAAATTTCTGAGGGAGCAAATACAGAAATTTAAAAACATGACTGTTTTTAGGCAAATGGTCAGGCGAATCAAGCTGTTCTTCAGTGGCACACTCGTGCACACTGGTGATGTGTTGAAGGAAATAGAGCAGTGCTTAATCCTGTGTTGTCAGTAGCTGGATTTCTGGATAAAAGGTTTTCACTTCTGTACAGATTGTTAGGTTTTCTAAACACCTGAGGAATCACATTCTGTTCATATGGTAGAAGCAGATTTTTTTTTTTTCTTCATCTCCTATCTTATTCAGATTTATTCACATGTGACTGATCTGCTCTGCTCTCGGCATCAAGTGCAAATGGCATTTGTGGGTTCTTTGATTGGAAAAGGTTTTCTTAGCTCAAGTTGTAATGTTACACTGATAGCGCAACCTGTGCAACACATTTATGTTCTACTCAGCAAGCAAAACATTTGAGTCAGCAGAGAAATGCAGTTTGCAGTGGCATAAAATGCCTGCTGTGTGTTTATAAATATGCATTTGCAGTACACTTTCCAATACTTATTTATGCTTTTTGAATGTATTAAACTAGCATATTTAGCATAAACTAGCATATTTAAACTTGCAGATTAAACAGGAGGTTGTTGTATATCAGCACAAAGTTATTTCCAGAAAAAATAATGTATTTAAATATGAAAAATCAATGATTACTGAAGTACTATTTCAAGTTTTCTTTCAAATAGTTTTCTCTTTTTCCTCTTAATGTTTGTGCGTTTTTGTAGCTGAAGTTCTATATCTGCTGGCTTTGATACTATTCAGTTTGGTGTTATTACTATAGAGTTGCATTATTCTTAGCATATTGTAAACATAAGGATCATTTGAAAGTTCTGATAATTTGTATGTTTAGGATTTATAGGACCAAACATAACAATCATTTTGCCTGATTATATTGTAATCCACTGAGCAAATAAAGCCGATCCAGCTTTTGTGTTCTTAGTGAGTAAAGCAGAAATAAAACAATTTTCACTGGTAGATGAAAATGCCTGATTGTGGCCATTTCCCTAATGCAGATTTGTAATATATGCAGACATAAATAGGGTCTTAGTACTCTGCAGGAGCTGGTTGGGTCTAGACCCTTGGTTAATTGTGCCATGCCACCATTCCCAGGCAGTGTGGATGAATAAGTGGAGAGCTGGAGAGCAGAGCAGTCAGATCTGATGACCTTGAATGTGGAACATACAGGTTTAGTGTTCGAACCGCTTAAAATCTTTGGCAAGCTTTGGAGTGACCCAGTGGACTGGATGCCCGTTTGCTCCTGTGACGTGTTAGAGGCAACCTTGGAGCACAGTTTTCAATTTAATTCAGAGGAATGTGTTTTGTGGTTCCTGGGGACCTGTAGTACAGGGATTACTGGGAGAGGTACCTGAAAAGCATCCTCCTGATCCGAAATACAGACTTTAAGGTAGCTGGACCTGCTGTTCCTACATTGCATTATGGGTTTTGGTGTCACAGGCCTTACCCAGTAAACCTTCTAATGTGAGCAGACCGATGTTTTAATAGGAAAATAGGATTCAGGTGTGGGGATTGGTTGCAGAGTGTTTTCTGTAATTGCCATTGTTGTTTCTAAAGTTAAGCACTTCTGTTCATGCTTTTGAAGTCTACGAATGCTTTCTTTAACTGTGCTAACTGGGACTACTA
This sequence comes from Rhagologus leucostigma, assembly GCA_013397725.1. Classification (NCBI taxonomy): domain Eukaryota; kingdom Metazoa; phylum Chordata; class Aves; order Passeriformes; genus Rhagologus; species Rhagologus leucostigma. The sequence continues at coordinate 1,083,165 of VZTD01004439.1, forward strand.
CACACAGTCGTTGTGCAGGTAGGTGTGCCAAATTCCAGCTGTTACAAATGTGTGTAGTCTTAGCTACTTGAAATAGCCTGGTTTGTTATCATGTGAGACTGAAAAAAGGGTCATGATATTGTCTGCTGTGAAGTTTTACCTGTAGTCATTTCAGTAACATGTCATTTAAAATTAAACCTCTTTCTTTTCTTCCTGCTTATTAATGAGCTTTTAAGGCAATTAGTCTGTGCAGCTGGTCTGTCTTATATAGTTGCGTAAATAATTCAAAAACAGTAAGATTTTAATCTTAAGTGTTTTAATGATCTTTGATAATAACGTGCTTTAATATGGACTCAACTGCAAAATTTTGTTTGTTATACATTTCTTGACATCACTGTATTGATCAGAATTCTCCTGTTAACAACTATTATATTCAGTTTGTTATAAGTCCTTGATAAACAAACCAACTTTAAATTTAATGTTACATTTATTTGATTTGAAGCTTTTTGGCCCATATGTCTTTTCAGGACCCTCTCAATTGTGTCCAGATTTTTTAGTAGTGACTGGTATTGTGAGCCAGTGTTTTTTAAATACTTCCTGCTTAGATATGTGTAATCACTTGTCAGATGTTGACCAAATGTTTGTTTGTGCCTTTGTTTCTTCAGTTGCTTGCAGGTGTAAAATTCAAGAGATTATACCAATGTGAAACTGAGGCACGTTCATGTTGGGTTTATTGATAACAAAGTACCTATAACATTCTTTTTTCTGTATCTCTTGAATTGGTATAAATTATTAATATGCCATTAACTGGTGTTGATTGTTTAATAGGAGCCAGACAGTCTTTTTTTTAATGTTTTATTTATTATTATTGATGGCTTTTATATGTAATGGCATCTTGTATGTTTGCTTCCATGTAGAATTTAGCATCTGTGATATGTATTTATGTATATCATTAGTATAGTAGAATTATAATTAAAACCATGGGGGAGGAAATGTGCTACCCCAATTCATGTGGTGTTTGTTTAAAAATGAATGGCTGTTTATCTGAACTCTGATACAAAGCCAGGTATCTCTCTTGGCAGGTGTCAGTCCAGGTTAGCTTTTTATCATCAGGATTTTTTGCTCTGGAATGGAAACCCATAATCTGTGTGCAAGCAGGCCTTGAACTGAAGTGGAGTTGGTATTTTACAACTATGCTAAGCTATAATTTTGCTAAGTTGTTTATGTCATGAATTTGGGAAGAGTAAGAGTAAAGATAAGGATTTAATGTCTGAAGGGCCAAGTTAATAAGGTCACTAATTATGTAAATACAATGAACATATTTATTCTTCTTTCAGTTTTCAACCTAGTTGTCTGAATAAGTAATACAGTGCAGGATCTTGAGATTTTGAGGACTGCTGAGGAACATCAAATGTTGTTTTCAGCTAGTGACAGTGCAGGTGGCATTAGCTATGGAATTCCGTTTGGAAACAATGGGATAGGATGAGCATACTGACAGTTGCCCCGGCATCAGGTAAATAAGGCCCTGCCAGACACTCAGTTCCCAGTTTAAGCACTTAATTGTTCTGTGTGCTTAAATTATTAACCATCTCCTGTCCCCCCAAAATGTCAGATAATATGGAAAAGATAATGGACTGTGCTGAGCACAGTAAAGTTTTTCTTATTTCAGGTAGTGCACTATATTAAGCAAACTGGATGGAACATCAAACATCTTACTGTTTCTTAGGGTTTGCATGTTGCTTTTTCTACTGCTTAAAAGAAATCAAAGCCAGTTAAGCTACAAGCCTTGCACTAGACTTGTGGCAAAACTTTGCTGTTTGATTTATTCACTTTTATCAGCAGGAATCTGTAATTTACTGATCGGATGCACTGCATATGCTAGACTTGTCCTGAGATATTGAATGTAATGGTTAACACTTGGGCCAGATGTCAAGTTTGGATTTTATTTCTTCCTTCTACAGTTTTGTCTTCTGAATCACTAAAAGATTTGCTCAAAAATATACATTGCTTCCAGCTGAAACCTATTGATTGTTGCAGTTATTTTTCAAGACAGCTTATTCATCCTAAATATCCCCTCTGACCATATTAGTGAGCACTATCTAAGGTGTAATATGCTTATTTTCACGCCAGCTGTCTGATATACTGCTATTTACTCTCTTTGAGTCTCTGCAGTACAGAAAAACTCCTCAGTTCCATTTGAAACCTCTAAGATGTTTGTTAGGGGGTTTTAATATCTTTGCCTGCAACTCAAATTTAAGCCATCAAATTCTGCTCAATTGCCTCAAACCCTGCATATGGCAGAAGTCTCAGAGAGCTTGAATTTCTAATGCTCATGTTCCCTCACTGCCTTATGTTGTGCTTCTGGTCCTAATCTGACTCACCTCAGATGCTGAAGTGTTCACTAGTGCCAAGACTAAAACTTGACAGGATTTGAAGACGTGGGGTTTTTTTTATTCCTTGTCTGAAGGTGCCTGTTAACTTAGAGTGCAACATCCTTCCTGGGTCTCTTATATAAATTGCTTAATTGTAAGAAGGTTCACATAAAATACGACAGACACAGTCTGAAATTATACTGTTGCCATGGAGGACTTAAATTTCATTTCAGCTCCTCAGTGCTTCAGTGTGGAAACGTAACAGCTTCAACAAAGACGATTTGGGAAGCAGCTCCAATGAAGGGCATAGGATTTTGGTTATTTAGGGGATAGGACAGCAATACTGCCTGTGAATGATTTCCAGTCAGCTGGGTTAGCTAAACTGCATTTTAAATCTGAATGCTTAAAAACTGTTCTGTGGAAAGAAAAGGGCCTTTTTGTTTTTCAGATCGTTATTCTTGCCAGCTAAACCATGAATCTGGATTTGTTAGCGGTTTGTTTGCAATGCCATATGTGGCAAACACATAACTTAAGATACTTGGATATGTATCTCCTAGCCATAAAATAAGGAATGGTTAGAGAATCCAGAACCAAAACTTTAATCTCTTCTGGTGGTTTTTCTTGTGAGGGCCCATAATTACAGGTTCAGAGAATTTCATCTTCTTGTGCATTTAGAAAATTCTCATGCTGATAAAGAATTTATTGAATTGAAACTGTTTGCTCTCAACTTCTTTGAGCTTGAAACATTATTTGCTTAACCTAAAAAGCCAAACTATTGTGGTTATGAAATAATTAAACAGCTTTGAAAGCTATCTACTTGGACAATAATCTTATTGTAGAAAATACCACCTTTTTCATCCAAACTGTCATCCAAATAATTCAAAACCTAAGTGCAGTATATCAGCCATGACCACTTGGCATCTGTTTCACTAGAAATTGCTGATATAATTTGTTTTGCCTCTTTAGTTTTGTGCCTTAGGTTTTTGTTTTCAAGTGGTTTTTTTTTTTCATAGAACTACTTTTGTTTCACTAGGGTGCTTCTCATTGAGAGAGGCAATCTAATTTTGAAATTGGGATTTAGAATAATATCCTGACTCTCTCCAGCTCTGAGTTGTGTGTGCTATGCAGTCTGTCCTTTCTTTATCAAGTGGGTACTGATGCAATGAGAATTTTTAAGGGGGAAAATATACAAAAATTAAACTGTTTTTAGATGTAAATATATTGTGGTCAGCTAATAGATGTTTGATATTTAATATCCAACTCCTGTTTTTTTAATTTATAATTGTCTATGGTGTTTATCTATTGTTAGATGATGGCAGATCTGTAATACAGCTGCAAAACCTTCTCTTCTCACCTCTTGGTGTTTAATAAAGAATAAAATGCAACAAACCAAGTACAATTTTGCCCACCATCTTTGGAAAACCAAGCACTGAAATGCACTGTTTTAATACTGGGACAAATTCTGTAACTCTGTTGATGATATTCTGTTTATTAGAGAACCAACTGACTTGAAAAAGATGAAAAGTTGAAAAAGCTGTTTTGTTATCTGTGTTTAAAAAGGAGGAAATAAAACAATCTTGTAGATGCCCTCTGGCCCTCAAGAATTAGAAGGAACACTAATGTTCAGTGGGTCTTCAATTGTTTTGCTTGGGAAATGAACGCCTTTTGAGGCATTGATGTTCCAGCTCCTGTAAAACAAATAAAAAACTGAACACTTCATTTAGCTGTGTCTTAATAGCATACTTGGAATGGCTACTGGGACTCTTACTTTTTAATCCAGATTAAAACCCTTGAACCTGTTTTGTGATGTGGGGGTCATATTGATGCCTGGTCTAGCACCAAAGACTAGTAGAGTTATGTCCTGTTTCGGATTTGTAGATTGGGGCAGCTCTGTCAAATACAAAGCTTTGAATGTAGGTTTTCAGCTTTAATTATCAGCATCAACTTCAGCCATGTGGTGACTTTACAGTTCAAAACCAGGGTTTTTGTTTGAGGCAGTCAAGAGGAGGTGGAGATCCCTTTTAAAGATCATCTCTTTTTGGTTCAATCAACTGTGTGCTCTACAAACTTGTCTTGAAGGAAGCTACCAGACCCCAAAATCACATTCAGGCTGCATGAAACATGAAATGACACAGTTGCCTTCAGTGCAGTGATATTTTGAAGTAGCATAATTGCTGAACAAGTCCCGTCATCAAGCTAACCCACCGTTAAGGTGTTCTGGTGGCTCAGTTTATGTTCGAAGAGGCTTCAAAGAAGGTAATCTTTTGCAAAAGTCTGTTTTAACCAGCCTGCTGTGGTGTGTAGCCATACTGCGAAAAGTAAAATGCCAGTGAAAGGGTCTTATGTTGGTCTGAATACTTGTATGATATAGTTAGTGGGAATGAGGAAATAGATTTCTTTTTTCATGGGGAGCAGGAAATCCTCTGGTTTTGGAGTGGTGATTTGTGCAGCGTCAAGGATTTCTTTATTTGTATATATTTATATAACTGAGTACTATCTTTGGAGTAAGATCTAAAACTAAATAAGTCTAATATTGTCTAGGAGAAAAACTATGATTTCTAGTTTTTTTTATAGCTCAAGCATTTTTGGTTCTGTGATGTAATTGTAGCTGACAGAAAGGTCTAGTCTTAAAATGCTCAACCAAATTTAAATTTTAAGAGTTAAAACAGGCTCTGAAGCAGCAAAAGTTCACCTTAAAGATAGATAGTAATCAGAATGAAAAAAGGAAGCTAAGAGGTTTGGTGTGTATTTGTAAAAACTGCTCTTTGCTCCAGGCATTAGCTTCCTACCACATCTGGTCAAAAGTGTCTTTTTGAGGTCAGATTGTAAAATGCTAGAACAAGAGGTCATATTAAGTTGCATCTTACTTGTGTAAAGCCAGCAGACTTGTTTTGGTTTAAACTGGTGATACTGAATTTAGATTTTTAGCCCAGAGCTCTTCTGTAAAAAAAAAAAAAAAAAAAAAAAAAAAAAAAAAAAAAAAAAAAAAAAAAAAAAAAAAAAAAAAAAAAAAAAAAAAAAAAAAAAAAAAAAAAAAACAACAAAAAAAAAAACCAAAAAAAAAAACAGGTATTAAATTCATGCATCCAGGAAAAACCCTTCCTTCAGGTTGACCCTTCCCCCACTACTTCTAGTCAGATGTGCTTATTTTTCTGTGACATTTAGGTGTGGAAATTTTCTCAAGAAATTAAGATGATGTGACAGATTACTTACTGTATGCACAAGAAAGAGGTGATGACATGTCTTCCTTGACAGAGGGAGCTGTATGGCGATACAGGTTTTATTTTAATATATATCTAGTTGTGAAATGTGCTTTGTTTTACATTGATTATGAATTAGTGACGAATAGCTGATGTTATATTAACATTGATGAAGAACATGCCTACTACATTTGGCATGCAGTTACCATGGCAACCGTACTGTAGAGTGACCCAAATTAATTTTCCACCAGTCGCTAAGTGCCCTGTCAGGTTTTTTTTTTTTTCTTGTGCTAGGGATAAGCAGGCTCTAAAGTACTTGGGGGTTTTTTGAGGAATCTTGCCTTATGATGTGTCTCTTGAAAGCGATGGCTGAGCTATGTTAATCAACCAAAATCTCTTACCTTCATTTGTGCAGTTAAAAGCATGCTGTTTAAATCCCAGTATTATAGAGAGAAACACTTGAATGAATAACAAGTAATTGAATGGAAGTAAATGTACAATATCTTCATAGTAATTGGAGCAGACAACATAATATGGTCATTTGCAACCTCTGGCTTTGCACTGCTCTGCTGCTTCCACATCCAGGCTTCTAAGTCCTTCTTAGAGAGCAAGTCTTTACTGAGCCGGATCAGAAAGGGAGCAGAGAATACCGTGCTCTGCATATTTATCTTGCTCTCCACAATTCATTAACAGGGTGCTCGATGAATGCCAGTAGAACATCCTTTGGCAATAAAAGGATACAAACTCCTGATAGAGATATTGGCTGCTTATCGCTGGCATGGAGCTGAATCTCACTTCCAAATGCTCTTGCCTATGTAGCTGGTTTGTCATGGAAGTGACATGAAGTCAGCCATTCAATTTTAAAGCTACTACTCTTAATTATTTGCCGCTGTCATATAACACAGAATTTTGGTGTCTGGCAACAACCAGGATGAGGATCTGTGTCTGTATTTCCCCTTGCTGGACGTGGTTTTGCCTCACCCCTGTCTTTGTTCCTGAAGGATTTCTATCTCTGTGTCAGTGAAGGCACCTTCCTTACCTGAAGCTTGTTTGTGCCTTGCCCATTTGTGCAGCTTTTTCTTCTGTAAGGGTTGTGTCCGCGTGCAGTGAGTGCATCTGTTTTCATATACACCTTTGTAATATATAATACAGTGTAATTGCTTTGGATTTTCATAGATGGGGATGGAGTACCTTAAAAATAGGGTCTTAAAACACAAAAGTTTTGCAAGTATAATGTGTAATTCTGCTTCTAACTTTGTAATAACTGTTCAAAATATATGAAATTGCGTTGCTATGCTATCAGCTTATATCTAGGCAGTTCTCATACTGTCTGCTCTGTTCATTAATACAGAACTCTTAGATTGATTCTGGTATTTGTTAGGTTATTTGCAAAAATTAAAGGAACTAAACTTCAGGTATAAGACATGATTTTAAGCGGAGAATGTCTTTCACTGGCTTTTTTTTTTTTTTAACCATTCTGCTTATTCAACCAAGATCAAAAGTGTGTTTATTACTTATAGTATAGGCTTTACTTATTAACTTCTTGAAAGGAATATGTAGAAACTCTGCAAACATAATATTGCATTCAAAGCAACACAAAGCTTTTAATCATGAAAACATTACCTGGTGTCTCTGCATTTAAACTGTTCAAAATGCTTGCATAGCAGCTCCAAATGTGTAAAAAAGCTCTGTTAAGTTTGTTGTATTAATAAATAGACAAGAATTCCTGCTGATAATGCCTATTGTCTTACAGCTTTTGAAGAAGGATTTTGTGGTGTTTTTCTGAACATCTTTTGTCAAGTAGCCTTTAAAAGGATAAATCTGTATTTTCAAAATGAAGCCAGTGGGCTGATTACAAACAGCTGAGCAGTAAAATGTGTTTATAGGAACTTGGGAAAACTAACCTTATATACTTTCAGGCATTATTTTTGTTTGAAGAGAGAGTAGGACAGTCTCTCCAGTGTCTCATGGGGACATGGATTTAACTGGGTAGGGCTTGTATCCAGTTACAGAAAAAAACAATGGGAAATCCAGAATGGTCTCTACCCTTGTTGTGGGGTACTGGCTTTTTAAAAGAACCATTTTTAAAGACAACAGAAAACATGCTGTTGATGACTAATTGCATTCTGTCTCTGAAATATTAACGTCTATGGAAGCCAGGGGATTTATGGGAAAAGAGCTTTCAAATATCTTGTCTTTGAAGACGAAGCTTTTTAACTCTGAGAAGTAAATTTTCTTTTGACTCATAAAAGCAGACAGGGTTTTAAAGGCTGAACAAGGTACCTTTGCTTCATATTTTGCAAGTGGTTGCTGAGATGAGAACATATAATAGCGTACTCACTTTAAAGCCTTTCTGTAATCAATATGCATAGAGAAAGTAATGAAAGGCAGGGACAAACTAGGGGTGGGTGGGGAGAGGAATTTGCACTGGTGGTCATTTTTTTTGCCCTTATGAACTGCTAAGACCATTGGAGCATCATAATTAACACTTGTGTGTACAACTTCCCCCTCTGCTGTATTAAGGAAAGTAAGTGGACTGCTTCTAATATGAGGGGCTGAAACTGGTGACACAGGATGTCCTTTCTAGTCCCACATTCTCAGGTACGTTCTCTGACGTGATGGTCTTGAAACTCTCTTGTTAATAATTTGTAATAATCCAGTCCATTGTAACAATAAAAGGTCTAGTGCTAGACTTAAAGGATTAATGTGGTGAAGCAGGTAGAAAGGAAGCTCCATCAAATTTTAAGGAACATACCAGATATCTGGAAGATTTATTCAAGAATAACAAACTGTGTGATTATACTATAATACTCTGTAGTCAAATAAAGCCTAGTTTCTGATTTCTGTCCATGAGTGTGGTGTGTAGCAGCCTAAAAGGCATTGTCTTAGAGTGCTTTTTTTTTTTCTTGCTCAGTTCTTGCGCTGAGGGAAGCTGAGTAAATGCCATTATCAGAGCGTTTTTTATTCTTTTTTCCATTAGGACTTATGCCTGTCATTGAAATTGGAGGTGCATTATAGTTCTTTGCAGTAAGACTTGTAATTTGTTAAGAAATGGTGTAAGAGATTTGACTCATTCCTGAATGGCTTTCATCTTTCCAAAATGCTGTTCTTGTGCAGTTCTAATGATGATCCCAAAAGCCATTAACTGAGGCTGTAAAAGGATACATCCTCAATGGAATACTTGTCTTCCTCTATATGCACCGCAATACATTATTTATTTGCATGGAGACTTAAGGCTATTGCATCGTGACCCTTCAAAAACACTATGTTGCTTATGAGTCTCCAGAAAAGGGAGAGAAGCCTTTCCTCAGTGCCTCTGTTTACCTGTAATAGAAAGTGGGTATTCTTGCCAGCATCTGCAAGAGGGACATAAGACTCAAAAAGGTCAAAAAAAAAAAAAAAAAGGGGGGGGGGGGGGGAACCCCCAACAAACCAAAGCATAAAGCTCCAAGGCAAGCATAGTATATCTGTCCCCCTCTGCCCTTCCTCAAGAAACCCCAAGCTCTCAAGCCATTGCAGTGTCTCTTATAGTGGCATGGTTTCCTTTAGATCTTTGCAATAATCTAAATTTAAAAAGAAGGGACTGAGGAAGCCACAGTACCCAATTTTCTGATTCTGCAGCTTCCTGTGCTCTCAGATTCTGAATGCTTGCCTTGGAAACACTGCGGGCTGTGTCTTAAAAAGGAAGCAAAACTGATGTCGCTAGTTGATGTTTAATCAACTTGAAAAACTTGGCTCAATACATATGAAATGTATGTTGAAAATTAATGCATATCAATGAAAAATATTCTGGTCATTTTGGAAAAAAGGCAAGAAAAATTCAAAGGCATCCTGAAGCTTTAATAAGCATAATACTGATCTGCCTAATAAAGGTGGAAGATGTGAAGATTCTGAAATGCTTAAAACTGCATTTTAATATGGGAGAGGTGTTTTTATTCAGTTATTTCAGCTATTCCAACTGTTTTGAAGCCAGTATAAAGATATTGGTGATAAACTCCTTGGTATTTGAAAAGGAAATAAAGAACAAAGTTAGGATATACAAAAATGTGCTTCAGGAGGGTGAATGCGTACATGTGCCTGCATGTTGTAGTGCTTAAATATAAATTTTACTCATTTCCATGTGAGTGTGATAAGGCACAGATGAAAGGAGTTATATTTAGAGACCAGAACAAGAGTTTGTGGTGATGTTTTAAGAACTTATTTGCCCTCTTACCATGTCCAGTTGAATGGTTTTATTCCTCAAGTAACACCCACAACTATTACCTGTTGCCATGTCCAGAACAGAGAGGCTGAAGAACCAGCTGCTGAAGACTGCTTAAGTGTTCTACTCTTCTTCGTAATAGGGTTTAATTAAATATTTTTTTAGCTGGGGGGAAGGAAGAAAAAAGCAATTAAACATGCTTAAGTATTCCAGTTTCAGTTGTAAGTCTTATTTTTCACTGTTACTTCTAGATCTTTTGAGGATGAATAGTTCTTCTTTAAGGTTGGGGATTAGAGAAAGGGGTCACATGTGAATGCTGAGCGACTTCATACAGAACTATTATGTTTTCAGGGAATAAAGCAAATATTTTATTACCCCTGCCTCAGCTGTGGGCAAAATATTAAAGTTTGATTATAACCACTGCAGAAATGAGATGGAGGGGTTTTATCTTTCTCATGTTCCACCTCCTTTCCTGTCTCCATCCAGTGGCTTGCTGGGGAGTGTCAGAGCAGTACCCTGAGGGATTCTGCTTAGGGAGTTGAATTCTGTAGTAACTTCAGGCACACTTGCACAGAGGGAATCTTGGAGCAGGGAGGTTTGGCAAAATTACTTTAATTTCTAGGTGTTGAGTAGACCCATTTCCACAGAGAATGCAGGAGGAAAGATGGGAGAAGGAAAATGTCCTTTGACAAGCAGTACTGAACATGTTCGCTAAGTCTTTTTAGTGAGCTGATTGCATGATGGGAAGCATGTGGTGGAACTCCACACTTTCCACAATACTGCAGTAAATCTGTGGTAATAAAGCTTGAAAATGTTGTGGTGGGGGAAATGGGTTAAAGTAGTGCCTGTGGAAGAGGTGCAGGATGCTTATTATCCTGATCATGTTTCTGCATTCTCCAGGAATAGATGCTGCTGTTTAAAACCCTTCATAATTATACATGTATGCAACAGAGCAGTGTTTGTTCTTACTGCTATGCTTGTCCTACCTTGAAGAAGACAAATGCAGCAAATACATGTAATACAAGAGAAGGCAGTAATAAAAAGGGAAAGGTTATTGGTCTTGAATTCAAATTGCTACCACTCAGGGTAGCAAGGTTTGCAGTACTTGAGGGAGGGCTAGAAGATTAGTCATATGTAAAATGGACTGACAAACTTGGAGGAGGAGAAAGGGGGAAGTAAATGCATTCCTTCCTTTAATTCACCAAATAACCATTTTATAGTTGCTTGACTTCAATTTGGTTACAATGATTTGAAAAAAAAAAAATTACTAATTAGAAGAAATGTGATGGTCAAGAAATGAAATACAACCTTTATTTAATTTCTAGAGCTGCTATTGAAAGGAGCCTGTGGCCGCATTATTTTTATTGTAAATTATATTCTAGTGCAAGTGTTTATGAACTATCATAATGCCCCTTACTGAAGAGTCAGCAGGTGTGGTTCTCTTTACGCTGCTCAAGAAGCTAAATGCCATAGTTCACCCTTGTGAGCAATTAGCTCAGGAAAAGTGAGTCATCCCTTTAATGTGGATCATTTGGATAACTGAGTGATGTTGCTTAGTCAGCTGTCCTGGTAAAATAAGGAGACAGAGAAAGTCTGTAAACTAGTTTTGCTGTGGTGGCCATCATCTCAGAAACAGGACGCTGTTGCATAAAGGGATAAAAATCACTTACCTGACCCTCGGGAGTATCTGTGGCAGAGCTGCCCACTGAATGCAGATGTTAATAATTTCAGTAACTTGTAAAATTGTCCTTTCACGTAATCACAACCCCATGCCACTTTGACCAAGTTGCTGCTATTGTTGGACTGCTTCTGCGAGTTGAGAACGCCACAGTTGTCAGCTGGGGGCTTCTTGCCCAAAAAACACTTTCTTCTTTTCCCTGTGCAGTGGCTGCAGGTCCATGCTGCTTGCCTTAAGTAGGTGAGCTTTGGAACCAGGCCAAAATCCAAAAAAGATATTTTTAATCATTGTTTAATCTTGGCTTGGTCAGCCCTTTCACTGGCCTGGGTTGCCATGTAGCAGGATGGGAGTGTCTGTAGGAGGAAAGGAGATGCTGTGAGTGTGTGGTGAAGGCAGATCAACCTGCTCTCAGACACCCCTGAATCTGCTTAGGCATCTTATGAAACTGAGGCTTTGTGGGAGCTAATGGACTCATTTGGGGTTGAGGTCCATGAATGTCTCCCAAGACCGGGCCTTTCTGATCTGTACTTAACCACAGAAAATCTGGTATTCGCTTGAAAGTTATAAGAGTAGATTTGAACTACAGGGTTTAGTTTTATGCAAGTTGAGTTAAATTTTGTATTTATTACTCAAAACAACCAGCTAGATAACTCATAATTCTTAAACATGCATACGAGCTTGCCAGGATGACAGAACTGGCTGAACATTGGACATTTGAACATTTTGCAGTTGACTATAGTTCTTTTGGAGACTATTTGCCAATGGCTTATTTGATTGCTGGGTGACTAAGCATACAAGACAAAATCCAATCTTTGGTTTTTTGCTCCTTGAATGCATTTCTGAAATTGGAAGCCAGTGAAAAATGATCTACCTGTAAGTAAACATTCTGATACTGGGGAAGGAGGTAAGAAAGAGCATGTTGTTAGCCTTAAGGAATCTTTCTTTAGCAGGAGGTAATGGTGACTGTTGCTCCAAGCCAAGATGAATTACTTGTGCAGCTTGTAATTTATTGAACCCTGTGGTCTTCCAGAATGATCCAAATTGGAGTTACATCATGAATGTATTTGACACCTATTTTTCTTTGGAAGCAGTAGCTTACCTTAATGCTTTCAGCAACGGGTTTTTCTTCTGAGTTACAAATCCCTGTTGTGTGAGCTTTAGTCAGAGACTAAAGTAAATACTCTTGCACATTTACAACAATATCAACATCTAACTCAGGAGGCTGTAAGGTTCTTTAGTAGGAGAAGCTCATTATGCAGCTGAATTCCAATTCTCATCTTCCTGGACCACACAGCAGAAGCTGGCATTGCTATTTCATGTGAGACAATTATATCACGTTACGTGGTACAGTGAATGAAATTTTCTGCTAAACTGATCAAATGAAAGTTTACTGTCAAAATATGGAGCCTGCTTATTTTCTTCTGGTAAAAGCCATCATTAGTTCATAAAATGCATTCTTGAATGTAACATAAACCAAAATTAGCTAATTTTCCTTTGAAAGCAGTAAGTCTGACAGCATTACATTTTTAAAGACCTTTTCGAAGGCTGTAGAAATAAAAAACAAAGAGCATATTTTTTTGATTTTTCTATTCCGTTAGTTAAATGTGCTCTGTAGATAATTTGCTATGCCATGTGATATATAGAATTTGTCACTGGGTGGTGTCAAGAGATGGTGTCCTGTTGCTGGAAGACAGAAGTCTATGTAGGAATCCCAGATCAGGTTTGTATCGCAGTAAACCACAGGAGATCAGACTCTCAACTCTTGGGTGACTCACTCCAGTACTTAGTTGCTCTTCAGATTTCTATATTTTTGCCTAAAAAATCAGTCTATTCTTTCTTGCCTGTAAAAGTGTTTTCCATGTGTCTGAATAGGAGGGATGTTCTAAAATTGATTGCCAGGCACTACTAAATGCGAGATTTATGTTTTTTTTTTTTTGATAACTGTAAGGATACAGCTGCAGCTCTTGCTTGTTGAGATTTGTGACTCTGTAGTTAAATTTCTGGTGCTCACCACCCGTTCTTGATCCAAATGAGGGGATTGCCAGCAGAAGCATGCTGCCTGTCTCAGAAATATCTATCCCAAAATGATTAACAGCATTTCTGGGACAATTAATAGGGGAATGAAATTATGTTAAGGATTTAAACTTTTTTTTCTTTGTCTCTATTAAAAGAGACACTAGTAAGTAAATGGAAATGAAAGATCATTTGTAAGTTCAGAAGAGTGGAAAGAAAATATAGGTGAAGGGGCTAAGATGAGATGGTGCTGCTTCTTTTCCAGATCAGTTAGAAAGTAAGTGTGATGTCAGAGGGAGTATGTCCTCGGTGAAATTTTGAAAACCTAGCATTTCAATGGAGATACTTTAATTGTACAGGTTTTCCTAAAATACTTGCAAATTTGCAACTTCACAGTTCAGTATGTGCCGCGACGCTATCTGTCCAGCTAGTGGGGTGACCAAGTGCCAGGCACCCGCCCGCACGGGAGGGGATGATGGAGGCAGCTCACAAGGGCGCTGGAAGGTTGGCGAAGTTCCAGCACGGTTTTGCCTAACCCACCGATGTTGAGGGCACGCCGAGGAGGTGGGAATGAGGCGGAGGGTTTTCCTCGTAGAAAAGCAGGAGAAGGTTTATTCAACTTGGAGGTCATGAGAAGAAGCCCCAAAAAGCTGCTACCAGGGCTTGTTATGCCCTTATCGAATGGGCAGGGAAAACATGAACCAACCAATAATACTGGGACATGGGGTTTGAATCCTGGTGGGCAAAGGGTACAGACCAATAGAGGATAACATGAGAGGGGAGAAATACCGTGGGCCAGCAGGGGATCAGGGAAACTAGAGCCCTCTGTGGGAAGAACCAAACACAGCGGGGGAAAGGGGGAGATGGCAGTGGCCAATATGATATTGCTGGCTGTGGAACCGGCCATAACACACCGCAACAAGTATGTCATTGAGGAGTAACTTTGTAAAATATTTTTGCTTAGAGACAGTTACAACTGAGCCGGCTGCTTTTTATGTGTTCTGATTTAAAAAAAAAAAAAAAGGCAAACTCCTGGAAGTGAACCTTAGGAATTAAACATTTTTGATATGACCTCTTAATGGAGAGACTATTTACAAGAGCATGTAGTGACAGGACAAGGGAGAATGGCTTCAAACTGACAGAGGGAGGGTTTAGATTGGATATTAGGAAAAAATTCTTTACTGTGAGGGTGGTGAGGCACTGGCAGAGGTTGCCCGGAGAAGTTGTGGATGCCCCATCCCTAGAAGTGTTCAAGGCCAGGTTGGATGGGATTCTAAGCAACCTGGTCTAGTGGAAGGTGTCCCTGTTTGTGGAAGGGGAGTTGGAACTGAATGTTATTTAAAGTCCCTTCCAGCCCAAACCATTCTATGATTAAATATTTTTAAAATGTTTTCCCTATGCAGAAAGTGAACTCTAAGGCAAAATCCTCATGTAACCTCTGGAATGTAAGGATCTTGGACCTCTATTCAAGTTCAAGTAGTGAAAACTACACAGAAAAGCTGACTTGTGAGAAATGCTTCTTATTCCATTAAGCATCCTGTGGCCATTTACAAAGAAAGTGCTTAAAGGGTTTTCCAAAAATCCACTTCCCATTAATCTTGCTAGAAACTCTACTTCAGTATTACTCAGGGAGTTTAAACTGGGCCAATATCGTGGTGCATACAAATTCAAAATAAAGGCCACTCAGAGGAGATAAGTGAGTTAGAGTAACAACATGAAGTTGGGTTCTTTTGGCAGAAGATTTGCAGGTTGCATGACCAGCTAAGATAGTAATGGAAAAAAGGAATGTAGACGTGTCTCTCTGAGTCAGTCTGTTTGCTAGCAAATGTCTGCAACCATGCAACAGTGTGTTTGTTTCTTTCCCAGCAGAGATTTATATATTTTTAATACCATATTCTAGGCTATGATCTCTAACTTAAGGATGTCTTTGTTAGGCCGGAGCTGGAATGCCTCTAGACTTTTTGTCTTGTTTCCTATGGGATGTCCAGCTTCAGTACTCGGGGAAAAAATAAAAAGATAAACATGTAGTGAAGCTTTTCAGAATAAGTTTCTAGGGTCTGCTGGTCTACCCCTCAGCTTGAACCATGGATATCATGGTGTTTAATTGGCTTTCAAATCCATGAGAGTTTCCAGACCACTTCTTGATACCACCTGAACATTCCGCAACCATATAAACCTCAGCACCAAGGTTTAAAGATTTTATGAATATGTATTTCTTTTTGTTTTGTCTTCATGAAAACTTAAGAGCTACAATAATAAATCAAAACCCGAAACTACGGTGTATCACATAAAAAAGGCATGAAAGAACAAGAACATAGTAGATTGTATCTACTGCACAGAATTAAGAAAAAAAGGTTTTATAGTGTTAGCCTCTAGGTTGTACAGTAATAATGAAGACTAAGCTCATGGATCACTAGGCAATCTGTAAATGCTGTCATCTGCAAGTTTTAAAATTGAAATAAAGATAAGCATGAGGTGGCAAAGACTCAATGCAAAGTACTGCAAACACTATTAGTATTCAAGTTTTGGAAGGGATCAGCTGGTTTAAAAGGTGGCTCTTCCTTTTTTCTAAAAAGAAGTTTTTGGAAGGTGTGAGAAGAGTAAAGCTGCAATGATGATATGAAGAAAAAAAGTAATTGAGGAATTGAGAAGAGAGTTTTTAGTGTTGTAAAACTCATTTGTGCTACTTGGAGCCTTTCCTACTCGTGAGGATGTGCAGTTCCTTGCAATCCCTCTTTTGCAACCTGTTCTACGGAGAATGAAGTAGGAATGTTTTCTCCTGCTTAAGAATAAACTATAGATTGATACAGACTTAGAAGTGAAGGTTTCTGGGTGACCTCAGTTTGAGCAGTCAGATTTGCAAGTCTTAAACTTTATGAAGTAGTGGCTTAAAAAGAAGGCTACAAAAATAAATCTTTACAAGTTAGGGAAGAAGACAGAGTATTCTGGTTTTAAAAGGTGGGAATTGTTCAGTAAATTTAGTGCAAGAGAATATAGCAAAAGCTTATTTTTGAAGTTTATTTAGATCCTGATTTCTAAGAGTATCACATAAGGAAAAGTTATTAGAATGAGTATTCTATTGTAGCTCCCTTGAGTGTGCTAAAAATTCTTCAGGTATTGTAGGAAAGCAATATAGAGAATATGCTTTTAAAATAGGAAATGTCTAGTATTTATAAGAATTACTGTGCAGGTTAAAGTACCCTTGGCATTCCTGGTGGGATTTTTAGATATCAGGATATGTACCTATAATTCAGGATAGATTTAACAGTGAAACTTGAGCAGAGGGAAGGCAGAAAAGTCCAGTTGCCATTAGCAGTCCCTGCTTTTGCTGAAATCAGTAAAGTAGAGCTGTTTGCTTTATTAGGTGCAAAGCTGGTTAATGCTGGGAGACTATGAAGTACTATTCTGAATATTTCATTTAAGCCTCAGTTACTATGCAAAACATGCTCCTAAAAGAAATACTCCTATAAAAATGCTGCCTTATTTCAGGGCTATAGTGGATTTTGTACAAGAACTTTACAGAACAAGGTGAGAATTTATTTGTGTGAAGAATATTGTCGTGCCATACAAGTTAGTTAAGTATGACCTTTATTAATTAAAATATACTTAGTAATTTAGAAACTTTAAAAACTTCAAGGAACAATAATTTGAAGGTTCTGTTACTGTGTTGTTGGTCCACCATTTGGAAATGCTGACCTGTTGTTTCTCAGAAATTTTGACGACCATCTTCAGTCTTGGCATTTACTTTTTTTGTGTGTATGTATTCCATTGCCTTTGTTCTTTGATTAACCTTCAGGGTCTTTGGATTTTTTTTTTGGCACTGCTTACATCATGTTGCCAGAAGGTCTGAAAAACTAATTGCTAGATTAGCAAATGAATGATGCAGCACAGTGTAAAAGGAGGCAGGGAAGAACAACTGCTCTCTTGTTTGAAGCACTCTTATGGCTAAACAAGGGCGAAACTTTTTTTTTGTTCAGTATTTTTGATTCATGGTCATGATGTCAATTTTAGTTACCTAGGTATGTTTCACTTTCCCTCTGAGAAAGGAAAACACCCAAAATGGCTTGTGTTCACTGTTTTGGAAAGGCATGTTTAAGTGAGGAAATGAGCTTTAAGTTTCTTTCGTCTTGTTGTCTGAGCTTTGGCCCTTGGGACGTGGGTCTGCTGAGAATGAACATCTCTACTGCACTAAGTGCATTTAGATTAACACTTAGAGAAATTAGATTTAAGTGCATCTAATATGAAATTAGATTTAAAATGAATACTCAAAGTACCTTGTAAGGAAAGTTGCAAATATTTCTTAATTTCTCATTTGAAATCCATTTTATATACATACACACAGACAGGTGAAATGCAATGCTTTTTGGTGGTGGTCTTGAAAATGTTCAGCACACAGTCCCTGATGAAATATCAACCTGATCACCAATTTATGTAAACTAGCCTGAATCCAATATTTGAATCTGCACTTCTCAGTTTTATCAGATCTTTGTTACCTGCCAATATCTTTGTTCCTCTCTGCAAAAAACCAGCTAAATTAATCAGGGAGAATCTTCAGTGTATGTGGCTTTGATTGGTAAGAAGAAACTTGAGCTGAAGGCTAAAGTAATGTTG
Source organism: Rhagologus leucostigma (assembly GCA_013397725.1). Lineage (NCBI taxonomy): Eukaryota > Metazoa > Chordata > Aves > Passeriformes > Rhagologus > Rhagologus leucostigma. Next base: position 1,101,219 of record VZTD01004439.1, read on the forward strand.
GCAGTAGGAAGGAAAAACACTTTTATTAATTTTTTTTTGTAGTAAAATTTCATTACCTGTTTATGAAAAAGGAGGTGGGGGAAACCCACTCTGTAGTTGCTTTTTGCGTAAGGCATCTGCCATCAGTTTTGTGTTTCCCTTTCAGAGTGTTTGGACAATGAATGTGCTGGTAATAACTTCTTTAAAAATTAATAGAAATGCAAATGTTTTCAAGTGTAGTATCACACAGTCAACTCTCTGGAGCTAATATGTTCAATTGGATCTTATTTTGAAGAGTGCCATAGCACCAAGTAACATAGCAACAGCCTTGTTTTAAGAGATGCCCGGTGAACATGTGCATAAGATGTTTCTTGTGTTCTGTCTTCCAGTCCCTCCTATATTCTTGTCTCTCTTTCTTAGTTTCAGTTCTCAGTGATTTTTTTTCTTGTCAGTATATATTCTCTGCCCAATTCAGTCTTTGCCAGTCTGCTTAATTTTGTTCCTGTTTATTTTATCTTTGTTTTTCTTTTTATGTGGTTAGATGAACAGAGCTCAAGGAGGCTGGGCAATGGTAGAGACGCTGAATGCACTTCCATGGTATGTCTAAATGCAGGCTGATAGTAGGAGAAGGAGGTGAAAGACTACCTTATCTTTTGTTTCCTGTACTTTACCTTGCTGGGTTGCTCCGGTTGTTCTTGATTTTTTTTTTTTTTTTTTTTTTTTTGGGGGGGGTTTTTTGTTTTTTTTTTTTTTTTTTTTTGTGGAGAGGGCTGTATTGCTGTATTTATGTACAAAAAATTGAGAGAAGTAAGTCTTTTCCTGAGAGGACAAGAAAGGCAAGTGAAGAGAAGTGGCTAAGGAGAAGCTTTGCTAAATATGACAAAAACCTTGGGCACCTAAAGTGTTGAACAGATGAGCAATGATGTTATGGTTAGTGGTGCTGAATTGTAACTTGAGGAAGAGTCATGAAGGTGTTTGGAATATCTTGGTGTTTCCTAGGATACAAGGTGATGTTCAGCTGCACAATAGCAATGACCTGTTGGGCAATATTTGTTCATTCTCACATTGTAACACTGCCTTTTTGTTGCAGTCCCTTTCTTTTCAGCACTGCTGCAGGTTAAACACAAATAAGGTTTTGACGGGAATTTAACTGAAGACCAGCTGCATGCATTCAGCTTTTTGAATTTTCTTCCTAATTTGAGGTTTGGTTTGCCTGTGCTCATCCTGCTTTCATAGGCATCTCAAATGACATTGATTCTCAGTTCTTCTCCTGGCATTTGATGGCTTCATGCTTTGATGGAAATTTGTTTCATAATTCACTACTGCAATTAATTGCTAATCTTTGGGTACCTTAAGACAAAACTGCTTGAAATTCATCTTTTATCTGTGTGATAAAGAATGGTACAGAAGCGTGAAGGTATGTGAACCTCCATGCTTGGCCAGGTGAGCCACTGTCCTGAACTGAGAGACCCTGCAGCTCATTTTGTGATGTTTTTGAGCAGTTTAAAATGATGTTGTAATGTGTTATGCAGCTAATGCTGCTGCAGTTTCCATTTCAACACAGTTGTCAGTATTTACAGCAGGCCAGTTTGCTGCTCCTCATTTACATGTGTTATGCTCTCCAGTTTATGTTCTTAAAAATAGGTAATTTCTTCTTGTTCCTAATTGACACCTTCTAAGAAATTGCAATGCAGATTTAATTGAGGAAAGCAGTAGGTTTCTGGAGATACACATTTCTATCAAGTGGAGCCATGTATTATACAAATATCATCACTTGATATGGTTTTGGAAAACAAGGATTTGGAGCTATTTAACAGTGTTTCAGTCTTAGACAATATGCTGGTGGATTCTCTTTGTTATGAATTCTATATGGAAAACTTTGCTCAGTGGCTATTCAGGGAAAATTGGTGTGAGTTATGGATACATGAGGTCAAGTGGAAAATTAGAACTTATTGTCTAAGGTTAATTGAGTATTCAGTGGGGGTTTTTTAAGTGGCACTGAAAATTTTATTAGATTTTTTCCATATCTTTCAGAAATTACATGAGCAGTTTGAAAAACATCAGTCTTTTTGATATGGTTTTTATTGACAAAAACAGTGTGAAAAAACTCAAACGAACTTGCAAAATGTTTTATCATCAAATATGTTTATGCTTTTAAAAAGGTTTTGGATAATAATTCTGAACTTTTTATGTAATATTACAAAGACAAATACATCTGTTGCATTCCACATGATTATTAAACCGTAGGGGTTTTTTTCAGTTGGATGCTAAATTTTGTCTTTGGTTTAGCAGTGAAATGTTTTGTAAATAAACAGAAATGCTGGAGGGTGAATTCTTTCTTCTTCATGCATGCAGGTGTGCCAGGAACATTTATAACTGGAAGTTACAGGAATGGGAAGACAATTTGGCTTAGTTTTTTTTAACTGACTATTTAGAAATCAGTCAGTCTTTATATTATTCCTCCAATACTCTGGTTGGAGGATATCCTAAAATATAGTAATTCTTAGAGTATAACTGCTGTGTTACTTCTGCCAGCTCTGAGAGGACCATAATTTCCAGTAGGTACCTTAATATACACTTACCTGAACTGGAAGGGTAAGAAATAGAGAACAAAATTACAATAATGAACAGGAAATTAATAATATTACCTTCAGATTCTTCATTTTTCTAATACTTGACACCAGTGTTCCCAGAGCTCTGTTATGTTTCATTTAAAATTCCCAGAGCCAGTATGAAAGATCCAGAAGTAATCTTTTGCAGTAATAGAGCAAAAGGAAGAAAAATACATCTCTAGTGTATTTTTGTTTATGTGGGTGTGCAAATGGTGGAAGGAGTTCAAGTCCACTTGTGTTTTCTCTCAAAAAAATGGTGGATTAAAGCATGTCATGGCAGACAAATGTGGTAGAACTGCTGGACTCCTGTGGAGTTCAGGTGCCTGACATTCTGTCATTCAAGTTCACGAGGTGCTCTCGGAAATACTTTCTTTCAATGCTCCCCACTGTATAAACTTGGCTGCAGTGATTGCTTTGCTTCCACTGGATCTCCTGCTGCTTGCCCCCCTTCTTTTATTATCATGTAATTCTTATCAGGCTTGGGGAATAAAGTACTCTGATACAGGAGCTTGTGGAGGGTGCATAGCATTTCTCAGCCTTCTCACACAGGATAGATAAAATATGGTACTGTAATGCTGCTGAGGAAATTGGATGGACTTTTTACAGAAATGTGTCTCAAAAGTAATTTCAGTCATCTTCCTTATGATGTTTTATACCATGAAAGCCAGCTGAACAGAATTTTGTGCAGGATGAAGGGGTGGGCTGTTAGAGATGAGCCCTTGCCAGCAGTACTCTAAATGGGTTGTGTGCTTCAGTCCAAGAACAAGAGTCTTTTATCAGTAGAACTGATTAATGAAGATGCACATTTAAAAATATTAAGGTGTAATATAATTAAGAATTAGGTTATTATTTTTTGAGTGCAATTCTGTGAAACAGTGGCCTGTAGCTGCGATCTCTAACCGCTTGGAATGAAGGGTTTTACATTTAGCTGATTTCAATGTCTTGCAAAATAGGAATTTTTCTCAGGTGTAATCCAAGACATAATTATGTATTTGTACCTACAGTCTAACATCTTTTGCCTACTGCCCATTTTCTTATAGCTGATAAGGTAATCTAAACGTATTAAGATTTTTCAGGGTGAACACAGAACAAAACTGACATGATCAAACAGCAGCTTTTCCTAGGCTTTCATGCCTGCTTTCCTGCTCAGTGCGTATCAACAGTACCTGGAAACTCACAACCTGAAGTTCAGGCTGTGTTCAACAAAATGCAAGGGAATTGAAGAAGTTTGTATTTATTATCCCACGTTGCCCTTGGCCCCTAGGTAGCACTCCTTGCAATTTGTAGTGTATTCATAAATGGTATTTTGCATTAACTTACTTATTGTGCGTGTTGTTGTAAGCCTTAATTTAGTTCAGTGCTAAGATTCGGTTGGGTATGGGTGCTGAAAAAGCTTCAGCAGAGAATTTCTTTAGCTCTCTGCAGCACTTTTGTGAAAGTTCTGTCTTTCCCGTGCAAGTAACTCAAAACAGTGTTACCGTTTTATAAACTTCTTGCAGCTGCAGGTTGTTTTGCAGAATTGTTATGGTTCTAACTAGGAAAACATCCAGAGATGGGTGTCTTAAAACTTGACCAATCCCCTTAAGGGGTGGATGGCAAAAAACCAAATTACCTTATGCAATTTCATACACCTTTGCAAACTAACATAAAAAGCCTTCTGAGAAATCATTAAAGGGGGCTTTTGCCTTGTTTCCTTGTAACTCTGAGCCTGGACTCTGTGTCGTTTCTCTACTTATCCGTGGGGAAAACAGCGACAGTTGGGTAAGACTTGGTTGGGTTTTTTTAATTCTTTCTGCAAGGTTATATGTATTTAAGTTCTCCAGCAACAGAGAATGAAGTATTAAATAATTGTTAAGACAAAGATAGCTCTTAAAGATTTTTAAGAGATTCATGTTACCCTTATGATGATGAGCATACTATTTTTTGCCATAGTTAAGTTACTACACTTTGCATATATATATACACACATATATTTTTTTTTGTATGTACTAACTTGACTGATTGAAGAGTTTGCATGCAGATAGCGCACTCAAAAATCCCTCTCCAAGTAGATTATCCAGTAAAGTTAACTTGTGAATAAATTCAAGCAGTATGGCAATTTATTGCCAGGAAGAAATTTCTCTGGGAGTCACAGCTGTTACATTTAAGTAAAAACGGGGGTGGAGGGAAAAGTTGGGAGAGAGGAAATAAGTAATTCATCTAATTATAGAATGGTTTGGGTTGGAAGAGACCCTAAAGATCACCCAGGTCCAACCCTTGTGCCTTGGAAAGGGACACCTGCAATTTATCTGAGTTGCTCAACCTGGTCTTGAACACTTCCAGGAATAGAGCATCCGTGTCCCTGTGCAAACAGAACCAGAGCCTTACCACTTTATTAGTGAAGAATTTCTTCCTAATATATAATTTAAACCTACTCCCTTTCAGTTTAAAGCCATTCCCTCTTGTCCTATCAATACGTGCTGTTGTAAAAAATCGTTCTCCAGGTTTTTTGTGGACTTCTTTAAGGTACTGGAAGGCTAAAAAGTGGTAGAGGTCTTCCTGAAGTCTTCTCTTCTCCAGGCTGAACAACTCCAACTCTCTCAGCCTTTCCTCATAGGAGAGGAAGAAGGCAAATTTCCTCTGCCACATAACAATGTTACAGTATTGTTTTACAGCACTGTCATGGTGAAGGATTTCTGAGAGTAGAACCAAGGGTTCTGTCCCTCTTTTAAAGCAGCAGTGGTACTGGGAGGTCATCTAGTCCAAACCTCTGCTTGAAGCAAGTTCAACTAGATCAGGCCAACCTGTAGGTCAGTATGACAAGCAGAGAACTTCTGAGTTGACCTTAAGCCTGAACTTAAGACCTGCTTAAGTTCGCAATTGCATCTTCTCTGAAAATATGGTTTTTCTTTAGTTATTTAGTCTGAATAGTGTTTATCTTCGTTCCCTTTGTATTGCATTTTCCAAGCTTATATTAGTAAATTTATGGTAAAGCTGTTTGACATTCACTCTTCAAAAATACTTCTGTAACACTTTCTTTGCAGAGTAATCTTGTGTTTGTATACTGCATACATAATTTTCTCTAGTCCAAACTAGTGGATTATTGTGTGGTTGTCACCTCTAAAGGTGATCTGGAAATAAGTTGGCCCTCTGTACAGCCCAGGCTGTTCAATATTACCATAAAGTTTCTTTTTCTGCCATTAGGTAGTTCCAAATGTTAAAAGTTTGGCAGCTCTCAGGCTTTTTTCTTTTGATAGAAAGGTAAATCAGATGAGGCTATATTGAAAATGTCTGCTAAAAGTAACAAATGAATCATTTAGCACTGTGGTTAGTTAAGGTTTAAGTTTTTGTGGATCCGCTTATTTTGAAAAAATTTATTTTTGATAGGTAATGCTGTGTTTCTTCCAAACTTGCTAACTTTTACATAATCAGGCATTTCCTTTACTAAAAGTGGCTCAAGGTGTCAATGCTGCAAGCCAAATCTATTTTTCTTTTTGCTAGAGCAAATAATGGGCTTTTCCAAATCACAGTAGAAAAAAAAAAATACCAGAGAAATAATGCCTCTCCCTGTGCTTAACAAATACATACTCATAATCTGAATATACGTTTACCTGTGGGGGATGTTAATGATTCATTAGCTTTCAAATTTGCTGGTAAGGCAGACAACAATTTGCCTGCCATTCTTCGCATAAGAGGCAGAAATCACGGGTGGTCCTTGATTTCGTCAGTGCCCTTATTCCTGTTGGTAGGATGTGATCCAGCTGCAGTGCACTGGTTTTGCTCAAACCCAGTGGTGGATACAATCCATGACTAGAAGGCAGCTCACATCAGCTCTCAGTGCAATGTTCATCACTTACCACTACAGCACTTAGACAGCCAGGGTAGCATCTTCTGTTTCTTCTAGAATTAATCCATATTCTTTCAAGAGTGATCCTTGAACACAGGCATTTGAATACTTCCTTAATTAGCATCTGAATGAAACATTGACAGAAGTGTGGTTTTTTGCATTCTTCTTAAAGGGCTGTTTGATGATGTGTTTATACAGTCTCTAATTGTAGAATTCGTTCATGTAAAGCATCTGTAAAATTTCCCTTGGAAAACTAGATTTGATTAACAGTGACTCAAGGTTTGGCATCAGAAAACTAAGTAGGATTTACCTTTTCATTAAGACAGTTGCCAGAATGTTATAAAGCACGTTCCCACAGTGCCTGTCTGTCCCATATGGCTGTAGCCCTGGTCCTCTTAATCCTTCACTTTGATAAATGCTCAAAGTCACCTGGTCTCTGCATGTTTCTCTCAAAATGATTGCAGTAAGTCTTGCTGTATAAACCTGTGTTCATGTAAATCAGCCTGGTGCTACTCTCAGCTCAGTTAAAGTCAGGAGAAGTTACCACTATGAACGGGATAGGCTGTGGGGAGTGGGGTCTTAGCCTGGGAGGGGATTCCAATTAAAACTCTGGCTGCGTTTTATGCCTGATATTAATTGCTGATAGGCTGTGGGATAGGCTAGTGCAGAACAGACATGGAAAATGAAATAGTAACTAATCCTATGCCATTCAAAAGGAAGGACTTGGAAATTTCCTTTGGACTCGGAGTTAAAGGGTGTGCCTTTGCATATTTGCAGTGCTGTACTCAGACATTCACCACCACCTGGCTGTATTTCTTCATGATGGGTGAAAGTTGGGAAGAAAGTGGTATTATTTAATCTGTAGTTATCTGGTTACTAAGAAGCCACTGTAAGCTTATACCAGTGTTTTTTCTAGTGCAAGACTAATATTTATTTGCCTGTTGTTCTTCTGTCTGCATTCTGACACAGATTTATTGTGCCTTGGGGCAAGTAATCAACCTGACCTTTGTTTCCATTCCTAGACTTGTAGAGTAGAAATAACACTCTCATTCCTTAAAATCAGTTTATTTGGCTGGCTTTTTGAAGTGGCATGCAATAACTGATGCAGGCATTTATATGTATTGCAGGGATGCATACAAATTATGCTGCATCAAAGTGTTTCAAATCTGAGCCACTGACCTGTAATGCCATCTAGGAACTTCCAGGTTGGTTTTGTAATGACCCACAATAGTGATGGTAGAAAAAGGCAAACAGAATTCCCTGATTTTATTCAGCTGTTACTATTTTGCTGTGTTATTTAAGTCTTCTGTGCATAATAAGAAAGAGTAATGAATGTATTCCCAAATCTGCAAAGTTCTTATTAGAAGTTCTGCACTGAGCTACATTGTGCCAAACCCTGTTTAGAAACAGCTCAACAATGCATTGCCCCTTATAGTACCACTAGGAAACTTGTGTTGCCAAAGACACAATTGTAATTGACAATATTAGGGATCTAAAATCTCCTCAGGTATTGGGAGAATCTTGAGTGTCAAACTGGTTATGAGAGCGTAACCTCTTCATAGAAACGGGCAAGAATGAAAAGGCACTTGATATAGATCTAAAGTCCTCAGCACTTGGTATTTGAAATATTGGGGACTGTGATCCCATTAATTTCTGCAAAGGTATGATGGAACTTAACAGGGCATGGTAGAATAGGCTCTGAGCAGTTATCCTTTCACTATGTACGTATTATAAAGAGGATTCATTCTTATAATTAATTCCAAGTGCAAAGTCAAAGTAGGGCTGAGATATTTAAAAGTGAGATGAGAAGGAAATTTTACCAAAAAAAGTGCTGTCATGGGCTAAACAACCTCATTTGTGTTTCTGGAGTGTTTCAATACAATTTAGAGTGAAACTTCAGTATAATAATATTAAATTACTTGCTTTGCTTTGTGAGCAGCAGAGGGCAAAAGGGGTGTTTTAAATGTTCTTCATAGGCACTCCTTTGGGGCTGGTGGGTTGAAAAAAAGGATGTGGATGGACGGAAACACTGAGTGGCAGGATGAACAGATATGGTCTTTGTCCCTAAAGCCCTTATTAATTTAAAAATATTCTTTTAAACAAGCATGGTAATAGTTTTGGTCCAATTTTGACTAACGGAGCTAAAACTGCATGAGAAGGGCAAAACTGCAAGACTGAAAATGCCTAGGACAAACAAATTATGGATGTAGAACAGAAAGGCTTTTACAAACTTCCTACTGTTGGAGAAGGATGTATGAGAACATGTGTGGGAAATCTACAGGGAAAGAAATACAAGAAATCTCATAAATTCAGAAAAATTTAATTTTGGATATCAGTTACGTAACATGACCCTGGAACTACCTGGCTTTTCTGAGGCTGTGTCTTGGGGTGACTTGGGGTGACTAATGTGGTATTTAATTTTGTGTTTTTCTGGATGAAGAGTGGCAGGCAGCAACTGGTAGTCAGCAGCTGGATATGCATTTTAATGTGTAGACCAAAGCATGTAGAGCCCCTAACTCATAGTTTGCTATCTGATAAAAAATATTATTTTTTTTCTAATGAAAACTACTGTTATGTGTGTAACTTCTGTACTGTGATTCATATGCTGGAAGCCCCATCTGATCATGACCTTTTTTTTTTAATCTTGAAATTTGACAATTTTACTTTGAGTAGTTTATGATGTCCATTAAATTGTTACAGTGCCAGGAAGGAGGGATGTTTCTTGATCGACTGTTGACCGTGAGAAATATTGGATGTGAGTAAATGGAAGAAATAATTGTCAGTAAATGGAAGAAATAATGATTTTTTTTCTAATGAAAAGCTAATGACTGTATTTTATTTTTTTTTAGCCTGTGATAGGTTTAGCAATGATTCATCAAGCTAAAATGTGAAAACACCACGAGTTGATCTATTTCTGGGCAACACAAATCAAAGAGATTCTAAAGCCAGATTTTGGGCTGATTTGCATACTTTCCCTACCCCATGAGTCCAGTGAGATCAGAGTTTAAATCAGGTCAGCATTTGGACTAGTTTCTGGATAGTTCATCAGTTAAAGACCAATCTTGTCAGCTGTTATATGGAAAACCTTCTGTGCCGGTTTGGGCCAAAATCAGGGAAATGTCCAAAAGGAACGTCTTATCCTCCCCCACCAGGTTCAGGAAAAAAAAAGATTTTCCTCAGAGGAAAGTGAAGGGAAAAAACCATTTATTTAACAAACACACAGGAAAAGGATAATAATGCTAAATAATAAAACCTCTTGCTCTGGAGAGAAACTTGGGAAGATTTTAGAGTCCTTCTGTAGGTGTGGTCTCTCTCCTCTTCAGAGCTGGGTCGAGGTGGGCCCACCTCGGGAGCTCGGGGGAAAACTCTCCCGATGTGTTCTCATGTTGAACCAGTCCAGAAGAGAAGAAGGGGGAAAAGAAACCCAAAGTTCCACAAAAACAAGGTTCAACTCTCCATCTCTCTCTCTCCAGAGTAAAGGAGCTGACAAGCTGGCTGAAAAGCAAGCAGGTGCTTCTTCCCCTCTCGCTGCTGCAGCAGGACACTAATCTCTGTGTCCTTGAAGCACAAACTGTTTTGAGAAGTTCGCTCAGTTTTTTTCTCTCTCTTGCACTCAGTTTTAAAGACGCAGAAAGGCTCAGGATCATATCTGGGCATAAAGCAGTGATAGGGGATACAACAGCATAAAGTCACCCCAAGACACCTTCTGACCAGTTTTGCATGCTTATGAAAGAGCTCACAGGGCTTCATGATTTCTTAGAAGACTCTTAGAGCTGACTGTTGTGAGCCTCTCATAGAAAAGGGTGAACACACCTGTTCAAAGTTCTCCAAAGAAATGGCTGTATCCTGAACCCCCGCTTGATAGCACCAACAAGGAAGGTGATTAATGAGTGGGCTTAGATTGGAGGTCGGACCAGAGTGCTGGGAACTGGAGTCCTCAAAGCAACAATCAACATTAGAGAACAATGGAGCAGATGACAGAGTTGTCATCTTAGTGTTGGGAGCGAGTGGCGAGTTTATGAGGTGAGATTTCTGAGATTTTTTTTGAGAGATACCAGATTTTTCAATAAATACCAGTGTGAAATCTTCATGGAAAACAAAGTCCCATTTTTAATATAAAAACAACTTGACATTTTTCAGTATACTTTTAATGAGCATTGCTCTGAGCTATGTTATAATGAAATTAGCTTAAAAGTAGAACAGGCTGGTGATACTTGGCAGAACGATGTGGCATATGGTAAAACAGTTGTGATTTATTGGCAAGCGCTCTCATTTTTGGAAAGAGTGGCTTTCAGCACAGTGATCTGTATCTTGATATTCAGGTCTTTAAGGGGAAAAAAAAGACCTGCTGAGAGGTATACATGGGTTACTTTGAAAGGCCTTTCAATTAAGGGTAGGATAGGAAGCTTTCTGTTTTGTTCTTTGTTTTACGTGTGGTTTTACGTGATTTTTGTCAAGATCTTTATCCCAGTTTTCACCTTTTTTAGAAACATCAAAATACACTGTAGCTTGAAGGTAAGTGAGCATTTTAAGCTTGTACAAGATGGGATTTCTAGAGCTAGCAGATCCACTTCATTGTAGCTGTCCATGCATTTATGTGTTTATTCCTTGCACTTTACAATATCCTGCAAAAACTACTGGTAAAGTTATGGGTCACCAGCCATGAGTATTCTCCAGTTTGCATTATGGGTCTCAAGTCTGTTTTCATCTAATGCAAGGTGTGGGAGGAACCCAAACCAAGATGAAGTATTTCTAAACTTCTCCAGAAAAAAAACCCACAATTACCTCAGTATTTCCTATGCTATAAATTTACAAACATATGGGAAATAAGAAATTAAATGCTAAATGCCCTTTTTCAAGTTTTGTTCTTCATGTCTTGCTGTTCTCTGCATGTGCAGTAATAGGTAAAAATGCCTGCCGGTACCCAAAGAAGGATTGTGGTGCTGCCACTAATTCTTGGTTCCTCAAAGAAATAATCAGACCTAACTCCTTGTGGTGGTAGGGGGTTTTTTAAATACTGGCATTCTTTAGGGACTTTTTTTGGTCAGAATTCAGTGTTTTAACAGGATGTGGGCTCTTGAAAAAGGATTATATAAAGCTATTGGATTTTACAGTTTTTTCTAAAGAATATGGCAAAGATGAAACCCCACAGTACACTCAGAAGAGAGGTCTGTCACTAGAGGTGCATATTCCAGGTCACACAGGGAAGGAGTGGAGAAGATTTACAAGAGAAGCTGCAATTACTTTCACAGTTTGGTCAGATGTTAACCCACATTACAGGTCTCTGGCAATGACCCAGACTCATGGGCTCATGAGTTATTAGCCTGTTTTTTTTTTTATGAAAGATTCTTGCTTTTGTGATTGCAGAGTATGAAATAATGCTTTGAACAGTAACTTAGAGGGCAGAGCTTCTGTGAGGCAAATGCCCTTTGAATTAGGGGGCATGGCTACAAGCTGGGTCAATTATCCTGGTCTGCAGGCATGTGTGTGGAGGGGTGGGGTCTGGCAAGAGTCAAGGAGAGAGGTAGGGTCAGTCTGAATTATCCTCACTTGAACTGGCTGCTTTTTAACTAATTAATAACTCTGAACTAGGAGCTTAGCAACAATATAAACCAAGCTTTCAGTATCAAACACTTTTAGTTCCACCCTCCCTTTTTCACAAACCTAAGAGTGACCTGTCCTGAATTTAATGTGTTTTGACTTGGTAATGCACTGGGAAATCCTAATTGTTTTGTTTGTTTGTTTTTAGGAATTATCTTATCTTGCAGCATACCAAACATATAATTACTGAGATTCGCTAAATACCCTTACTCCTGCATCCTCTCAAGCTATCTTTAGACTTTAAATTATTTTCTGGGGCTTTTTAAGGAAATAAAACCATCAATAACTTCTTTTCCCTCCCTAAAAGTATTCAGCATCTGTTCTGTTGTGTTTACATATGTGTATAGATGTATGCTGATCTTTGAGTTATGTAGATGTAATTGAGGGGTGTCTGCGCCAAAAACTCAATTAATGGTTGCCTTATTTGGGGTTTTTGACCAGCATGCAGGAAGTGTCTTAATTTTTCTTTTTCCCCTTGAGTGTGAGCAGTAAGAGGGGTTTCCAATTAGTGAAATTTATAGGTTAGTTATGAATCATCTCCTGAAATCAGCTCCATGAATTGAGTCATTAGTACTGGATGTTTTCCACTTGAGTCTTATGAATTTCTGCTCAGTGTTTGGCAGGAATACTGTGTTTGTTGTCCAGATGCAGTTTTTCAGGGTGGGCACATTCTAAACCTTGAATGGAAGGGCTCAGTCAGGACATGACTTCCATTAACATGTGCTGAACACTGGGTTTTAGGGCCCTGCAAGTTGGGAAGGTGACATTTCACTGACAGATAAAAAGGTAACTATGTGTAGAGATTTTTTTCTACATGTGCAGCAAGTGCTGTTGGACATAGTTTGAAAGTGATTACATCATTTTATTGTAGGTTAATCTGGCTGTGAGGAAGGTTTGCTCTGCATGCTGAGCGCTCCGTGAGCAAGAGGTGGTTTCTGTCCAAAAGAATTCCTAGTCTGTAGCAGGTGTCCTGGTCCTCCTAATGACACTCTTAGTTAAATGTCAGATCTGGAAGTGGTGGTACCCATGTAAAATGAAGTAGCTGATAATGTCTTGATAACATGTGATCTTTGAGACTTTTGGGTTAGTCTGCTTTAATAGGCTAAATAAAGATTCTAAATGGTTAGGTGTTTGTGGGTTTTTTTTAGAACAATAATTAGACGTTTTTTGCTTTTGTTTTAGGTTTGATAGATGTCAGTTCTCTTAACGAGATGAAATTTCCCGTGATTTTCTTTTTAAAAGCTCTACTTATACATAAAGCCCCTAGAAAATATTGAAAACATCTTCTCATCTAAGACACTGTATTGGACTTTAGTCATGGCTTCGATACAAGTAGAAACAACTCCTGAGTTTTCAAATATAAGCATAAAGATGAGAAATGGTGAAACTAAATTTCACTGTGAATAAGCCATGGGTTTAAGAAAAACTTATTGCAATCCTTAACTCATAAAAAGCCACATAAAATTGTTTATGCCACCTGGTAATAATCCTCACCTGTAGAACATCACTAAGAATAACTCTGGGTATACCTGACACCATATTGCAAAAAATAAACCAGGCCAAATCCTATATTTAGATTATTTTTATGCATATTATTTCTGTCCATAGTGGGATGAAATGAATGATGGATGAGAATAACATTTTTATCTGCTTAAATTCTGGCATTCATTTATTTGTTGCAGAAGAATCATGCAAGTACTGAAGTATTTTCTTATCAACATAGAAACTTGCAGCTTATCTTGCTGCCTAATGTGCAAACAGAAAAATATATTTTAAAGTTGAGCTCCTTGCTGACATAGACACAAGAATGATCTTTACCCAAGAGCTGGAATAACAAGAATCCTTCCAATAGTGTGGTGTGAACTGTCAAATGACCCATTTATAAGAACGGTACCAGATTCAGATTGACAGCAGAGGATTTGCTGTCTGTAGTGTATACCTACCACAAAGATGGAGTTTGCCAGACCCCTTGCTGTTCCTATAAAATGCTTAAACAACGACACAAAGAGCAAGGTAGATGTTCTTGGTGGGTTTCTGTTTAGGATCCTCCTCAAGGAAGTGGTTACTTGTGCAAAATGGAACAGTTTTGGCAGAAGTGATGGAGTGCATTCAAGACTAGCATATCCCATAGATTCCGAATGTGAACCACCCTATCTTCTAGCAAACTTAGGAAGTGACTTAACCTTTGGTAAAGGGATGAATTGCACCCAACCCTTGCCACAGGTATTTAAACTCCTGAGTTTTCAAATTAAAAGTAAGAAAAGATTTTTCTTCTTTCTCCTCCCCTGTCTACTTAGTTTTCTATTTGTTTGCATTTTCTTTGTGTTTTGTAATAAAACCCGAAGTGAACTGTTGTAACCACTCCAAATATAACCAGATAGCTCTCTGTGGAGGTAGGAGTGAGGTTTTCCTCCTTACCTTTAATGAAAGAGTAACTAGAATGAAGTGAGAAGGAGAGGGAATTCATTACTGGGTTGGTAGACCACTTTAAAGTTTTAAGTGTGTCCACTCTTTGTAGCTGTACTGTGAAAAATTATTAGTGAAATGCTATGATTACTGTGAAATGTATGTTTCATACCTGTTCTGTCTTAAGTAAAATATTTTAATTTAGAGAATAATAGAATCAAAGTAAAATATTTTAATTTAGAGAATAATAGAAATATCCTATATTAGAGTTATAAAAATAATTTATTTGGCAAATGCTACTGTTTTAGCCAGCATTTTGATGGCTGCTTTTGATGCAATATTTGTCCCTGCCTCTGTTCTCCCAAAGCAGACTTGCACATAAGGCAGCTGCTACAGGGAGAGCATTGATATCACTGGCAGTGTGTGTAGCAGAATCAGGATGGGAAATCAAGCTCCAGAAGAGAACAGGGGACTGTTCCTTATGGGGAGGAAAAAGCTATAGCAGCTGTTTGTATTTCAAAGTATGAGTCTATAGAGAAAAGCAGCCTCGGACTTTCAGGAAAAAAATGGCTGAGCTGGAGGGACTAAGGATACATTGAAAATAATTTATGTAAAATCTCACTGCTGTTAAGTGGGGAACTTAGTGGCTAATTCAGCATAACACTGGCAGATAAATGAACCTGAGGAAAAACTCTAAAGCTTAAAACTAGCTTTTTCTGAGTGATCTTAGACATTACTTAGCCATGCAATAAATGAAATAAGCAGAATCCTTGATACCAAAGGAACCTCTGTGATCCCTCACCTTTGACCTCTGAAAATGAGGCTATAGTTATACGCTGTACAGAATCTGTATTGTATTTACATGTTTTCAATTTATCTGCCATCAATCTCAGAGTATAGGAGAGTAGTTTTGGGGACTGCATGACAAAAGGATTCTCATCACTTGTTTAACCTTGGTCAAATGTTCTTTTGAGTCCATTTTCTCTAATCCCTGTGTTAGATGCATGCCCTACCATTATGCGTCGTGAACTTCATGATCCTACTTAGTGTCAGGAACTATAAATGTAAAAGAGTTGAGTGGTTAGAAAAGTACGTATTTTGATCTGCAGAAGAACAAAATATTCCAGAGAGCCTGTTTTGAAGAGCCAATAGCTTAAGATCTATGCCTTGCTGTCTAATCTTCCTTTCCTACTGAAAGTACTAAGATGTCACTGAAACTGAGGTACTTCAGTGTAATTGCATCATCATTCTCTGAATGCTTATCCAGGCTGCTCCTTCTAGCATGGAGAGGCAGCCTATTAAGAGAAGTTCTGATCTTTTATAAAAATAGTGGAGCTTACTGTATGTAGGCTGAAATGTCAAATATTTTTCTAATGCTAGACAAGCTTTCTCTTTTTTTTTTTATCCTCATGGATTTGACTTTGAGAGTCTAAAGTACAATAAAGATGATCTACTACTGCTTCTTGGTATGTAGTCTATTGAACGAGGCTGAACTGAGCTAGGAAAAGGGATGGAACAGAATGTCAGTGGAAAGACCACAGTCTTGCTGTGGCTGTTGTAACTTTTAGAAAGCTGATATTTATAGATGTGGCTACTAACTATCTGCGGAGGCTCTCCTTTTTTGTGAATGGATGAGGTTAAATGGGACCTCTGGGGGTTTACAGTGTTCAGCCCCTTTGCTCAAGCGGGGTCACCTAGAGCTGGTTGCTCACATCTGTGTCCAGATGGTTTTTTGGGTATCTCCAAGGATGGAGACCTTAAAACCTCTCTGGGCAGCCTGTGGCAGTGCTTAGTCACCTCACAGTAAATGCTTCTTGATGTTCAGACAGCACCTCCTGTGTTCTAGTTTATGTCCATTGCCTCTGGTCCTGTCACTGGCCAACTCTGAAAAGAACCTGGCTCCATGTTCTTCATATCCTTCCTTCAGGTATTTATATCCATTAGTAAGGTCCTCCACAAGCCTTTTCTAGGTTTAAATCACGGCTCTCTCAGCCTTTCTTTGTATGAGAGATGTCTAAGTCCTTCAGTGTTTGAATGTCTCAAATAGCTTTGTATCTCTCTTGCACTGAGGAGCCTAGACCTAAAACCGGACCTGAACACGGTGGTTTTTGTGTTGCTGGCAAATGTAGACATGACTATTTAGTTTACAAAAGCTGATGCTTGGGTGTTCAGGACAAGAAAAGGTGGTGTGAGAGAACCTGCTGACACCAGAAAGTCATCACAGTAGGATTTCCTTATTCCCTCTAGTTTAGGAACTTAGGAAATAACTAAGTTCACCTATTGGCTTTATCTGCCTGTCCTTGGAAAGTGGGTCCCTCTTACAAGATGATGGTTTTTGTTTTCAGTACGTAGGTGCCAACCGTTGCACAATGAAAACCCGTTTATCTCTGAGGTGTGAATCTAATCAGCAAATCACTTGTACTACAAGTATGCATTTGTTCTTGCTTACAAAGCCCGTGTGTTTCAAGTAACTGTAGTGGTTTAGTACTGGTTGGGTGTTATCCCTTCCTTATCCCAAGTAGCTCTGTTAAAGAGAATCAACACCCAATTCAAAGGCTGGAATTACATATATATATTTTAAAAGTTGACATATACATGCATAATTGTAGTAACATTAAGCCCAATGGTTTCATTTCAGTGTGCTAGGAAACAAAAATAGCTGAAGAGCTGTGAGTCCTCATAGGACCTCTCTACTGCCAGTTGGTGTTTGCGCAGTGTTCAGGCTTCAAAGCTGAGCCCCAGTACTCAGTTACTGAAGCAGGGAGAGGTGCATTTCAAAAGCTGTGGTTTGCCTAGTAAAGTTCAATTTCTGTTGTGGCTGAGAGATGCACGTGGTGTGTCATCTTCAGTGCTTGCTTCAGGACAATCCGCCCAAAGATAAATAAACTTGGGGACTCATCAGTGTTTTTTCCCTTAATTTGCTTTGGGGAAAATTACTCTTTCAGGTTTTGTAAAAGAAACTATGTGATTGAGGGAAATAACACTTCTTCTCCCTCACCCTCGGAAAGCTCAATCGGCCATAAAACCGTCTGCAGCTTTTAGACATAAAACATTAATGATCATGTGCTTTGAGACAGTTTTGTTATAACTCTATTCAGACTTGTATGTCTGAATTTTATGTTAGCCCTAAACTTTTAATTATTGCTATTCAACAAACAGATCACCACCTTCCTGATTTTGCAGTCTGCACAAGGATGAATAATCACTTCTGAAGAGCTGTAAAGGTTAGCCGTGTGTCTTGGTTTTAACTGGGATAGAGCTAATTTTTTTCCTAGTAGCTGGTATAATACCGTGTTTTGGATTTAGGATAAGAATGATGTTGATAGCACACTGATGGATGAGTTCTTGTGAAGCAGTCTTTGCCTTCAGTCAAGGACTTTTTGGTTTCTCACACCACAGCACCAGTGTGTGGTTTGGGGGACACAAGAAGCTAGGAAGGGACAGAAGAAGCTAGGAGAGGGACACAGCTGGGACAGCTGACTTAAATTGGCCAAAGGGATATTCCATAGCATGTGATGTCATGCTGAGTCTATAAACTAGGGGGTAAGCTTGCCGGGGCTGCTGCTGGGGAACAAGCTGGGCATCAGCCTGTGGGTGATGAGTAATTGCATTGTGCATCAGTTCTTTTGTATATTCTAATTATTTTACTGTTATTATAATTTTCACTTTCTTTTTTGGTCCCGTTAAACTGTCTTTATCTGAAACTACAGATTTTACTCTTTCCCCTCCCAGTTCATTCCACTGTGGTGAGGCAGAGAGTAACTGAGGTGTTTAACTGCCTGCCGGGCTATACCTTGAGACTGTGCTAGGAGGAGCTGCTAGATTTTTGTGTGTTTTTTCAAGGGAAGATATTAAAATCCTCTGGCAAATTTTATTGATGAGGAAAGAGGAAGAAAGCAAAAGCCTCCTGAGAACTGCAGCATCTGGTCTTTGAATATGGTGAAACAAGGCACTGAAGTAATAGTAAACCTTAAAAAAGAAACATTAGAGGCCCACAGCAGAAGTAGTAGTGGATTCTAAATTAGATCTGTGCAGCTATAACGACAGGGCAGTATATAAAGTAATTTTGAGACTTGTGTTGCTGAGAGAAGAAGCTACTAATCTTTGTCATGACTTCAGTTATAAAATACTGAAACTTTAATGCTTTTCAGAAATCTCTGTATCATCCATAACTGTTAGAACATATAGGGAAGGTGTTGTACGTGATTCTTCCAGGGGTTTAGAGACAGATTCTTGTTTGGTAGACCTAATCCAAAGTCCATAGCTTTCGGTGAATGATAATTTTCTCTAGTAGGAGACCTTAACTGTGGGGTTCTCCCCAAAACACTGGGTGATTGCGCTACAGAAGTGCTATGTCCAAGCTGGATGATACGCAGAATGTAAGAAACCTGCCTACACTCTGTATGAAGGAATCTTGCTGTATCAACACTGTGTTTGTTACAAAATTATTTGGATGATTTGAGTGCACTGATGATTTACTTGAGGTCTTTGAAATTGATCTTTTGGGTGTAACTTGGTGCAAAGTTAAATCTCTTTTTTTGAATATCAGTACTTGCTCCTTTGTCTCTGCTTATGGACTAAGATAGATAGATAGGTTTTTTCCAAGGAAATATTTTACCTGATACTCGTAATCATAGAGGGCAATTGTTCATAGCTCATTTATTTTATATATGCTGTCATGGGTGACTTAGCTTTTGTTCATGGAGTATGTTGGCCCTTATAACTGAGGTAGCTGGAAGATGTACAGAGGTGGTTTTGCTGTGTTTCTCGAGAGACCAACAGTAGTTTTGATTAAAAGCAACAAACTTAAATACCGTATCTTTAAATTCGTGCAGAATGAGTTTATAATGGAATTTTTTAAAATGTAATGCAGCCTTTGACTCACAAGCAGTCAATGAGCACAAATATTTTTGTTCTTCATAAAAAAGTCTTAAAGTTGACTTAAAAGGTACTATTGCAATGATGGGTGAAAGTAGGTCCAGAGGAGGGCTGCACAAATGGCAGGAGGACTGGAACCCTTCTCCTGAGAAGAAAGCTGGAACTCTTCAACCTGAGGAAGAGAAGGCTCTGGGGAGACCTTATTGTGGCCTTCTGATGTATATAAAGGTGACTAATGAGAAAGATTGAGACTTTATTGCCAAGGCTTATTGAGATAGTATAAGGTGTCATGGTTTTAAACTGAAACAAGGTAGATTTAGTTTGGTCATGAGGAACAAGTTTCTTATGAGTGCAGTGAAATATTGACACAGGTTGTCCAGACGTGTTGTGGATGCCCCATTATTTGAGGTGTGCAAGATCAGGCTGGGTAGAGCTTTGAGCGACTTGATCCAGTGCAATAGATGTCCCCGCCTCTGGCAGGGAGGTTGGACTATATCTTTCAAGATCCCTTCCAACCCAAACCATTGTATGATATCTAGAAAGGATTTAGGCAGCAAGAGTGATGTTGTCTTGTTACTCACTACTGTTGCAGTTTGCCTTCCCTCCGCTTCGCACTTCCTCATAGCCCTGCTAGACATCATTCCTGTGCTGACATGGTTCCTGTATTTCCCAAGTTGCCAGTGAGTATTGTGCTTAATATTTGACACTTGGTTTGCTTTTACAGGTAAAATCACCTTTTCAGTAAGACTTGGTAGTTGCTGTCTTTATGCAGCCTCATTAAAATTGCAAGCTGCTTTTAAATACTTATGTTTTGTTCTTGTGTTAAAATTAAATATTTGTGATGCCTTCATGGAAATTTACCAGACTATGGGTATTAAGCTATAAAATTATCCTCTAAGAAAGCAGATACCAGAATAACTTTTTATCTAAATGAAGGATCACAGATTACTTGTTTCTCAGGTTGGAAGTTGCTTAAATACACAGCTAAGGTCAAAACCAAATAGTTTTAGAAAAAGCAGAATTAAAATGATCAGTACTGTGATGGACAGTGATCTGTGTTGCTCATTATTTCTCTGAAATGCCATTATTTTCTTGAAACTGTAGGGCTTTTGATTTAAGGGTGTTTTTAGCGGCAAAGTCTTTTTTAACAGCTTGTTAATCTCTAAAACTGAGTATATCTCTCTCCTTTCTTCCCTTCTTGGCACTTGCAGAGTGCTTCTTTGTTTGAAGTTTTCACAAGAAAAGCATGTGGTTGCTTTGTAAGTAGGTGGAGAAAGGGGAAGAATTTTCTTCAGTGTGCTAGGTTTGTACTCACATCTGAAAAAAAATTGCAGCTGGTTTGAAGACCAGCAACTGGCACAAGGGCACAAAATTACAAAATGGATCTGCCTTACACAGCAGATCAATCTGTGCTGCTGGAAGATTTATTTCTCTCTGGTCAGTTCTAAGTTTTCCTGTTGATTCGAGTAGCCTTTGTGTCTTTGCATCCTTTTATGGTTCCTCCCTGTATGAGAAACCTCTTTGCTGTCTCTTGGCATGCTTGCATGTCAGACCAGAGTGTAGTAGGGGGATACTCTAACTAGTTATAATTGAGCCACCTCAGGTATCCAAAGCTTCCAGCCATGACAGAATGGATCTCTGCATGATTAATTTACTCCTACCCTCACAAGCTTTGTGAGGCTGCAGTCAGGCTCGTCAGAGAGATGATTCATTTCTTCCTTCTGTAGAATCTGGGGCTTACAATGCGTCTTTGCTATAGTAAGATGGGTCGTGGTAATAAAAGCAAGAAGGATGCAAAATAGAAAGCCTAAGTTTGAGGAACTGACCTACTCTGGAGGTGTGATGACGCATCTGTCTGAAACTTCGTGGTAAGAGAGTAAGGGAGTTGTGTGGTGTCTGGTTGGACAACACTGGGTTACCCTGGCTGCTGTGAGACACTCAAAGTGGGGCTTGTGGTGCAGAATACCAAGTTCTTGGTCACTTACTCTTCAGAAAGCATGTTTTTGTTGTGAAACTTAAGGGTCTCATCTCAAATATCTGAATATTATTTAGAAGGGTTGTCACTTTACAAACAGCTTTCTAGACAGGGAAAACTAAATGCAGCTTCTCTTCCATCTTTAGAGATGAAGAATAATCAATTTTCAAATTTAATTGTGAGATTGCAGTTCAGCATTGCTTGTAAGGAATTATAGAGGGACAAAAATTCAGTGTGTTTAGCGTTCCACAAAAACTTTTCAAAGTTGTGAATTCTGGATAGTCCATGAAACCCTTGAGCAAAAATCTAGAGTTTTAATTTAGGCACTATGTATGTATTTATAGTTTGGTCATGAGCTTCTCTATTCTGTATGTCTGAAAAAAATTACTCTTTTGTGTACTCACTATTTAATTTACTAATCAGTGGAGGTTTGAGAATACATGCACTGAACAAACTGAAAAAAGTAATAAATTCTAGTTTTCTTAGATATTTGATTCTTGGGCGTTACAATCTGAAATATTTCTGTTAATTATTTTTAAAGTAAGGGATGAAACCATCTGTCTTGTGATTGAGTTTTTTTTTTTTAAACCAAAAGCATTAGATTTTTTTCTCCTTTTTTTTGTTTTGTTTAAAACTGAAAAATCCCTTGAAAAGCTGTGTCTTCTGCAATTGTGATTTAACAATTAGTGCCGTGTGGCTGGGCATCTGCTTCCTAAATCAGTCCCACTAACAGCATTGGGAGGGCTATTTCCTACAGCTCTGAAAGAGGCTGCATGCCAGAACATGGTGTTGATGTAAGTCTTTTTAAGGATGTTTCTCTGTATTCCTTTACTTTCTATATATAAAATGCTATTTCTGTGGAGCAGTTCCTGTCATTGCAGGCAAAATACAAGTTAAGTCATGCAGTCTGCACAGACTTGTTTCTTTCTGATGCTTTTTGTTGACGGGGAAGAGTATGTATTCATAGAAAGCTACCCAGTTCATTGTTTCCCAAATTCAGAAATTTACCAGCTGTGAGCAGGATAAGAACATATCTACATCACATCTTCCCCGAAAAAATATCCTCAATCCCAAAAAATATTATTGCATTAAAACGCTACAGAATAACTTATTGAAACTATGCTAAACTACCAATATTCACACAATTAAAATGTGCTAAAGGTTTTATCATTGAATTTGCTTGGCAACAGGTTCTGTATTACTTTCTTTTTTTATCTTTTTAGGTTATGTGAAAGTAAACGCCAGAGTTTTGGAAATGTTTGTGCTTTGCCTTAAAATGAGATTAGCAGCCAGAATGAGTATGAAGATATTTTCTTGGTTGGTACCCAACCTTAGCTGGTATGTTTATCATGTAGCTACTGGAAGTTTTCTTTCATTAAAGGCTGGCTGTCCTCTCCCGTGTTTTTAAATGACATGTTGGCTAACAACAGAAAACTGTGTGGTTGATGGATTCTTATGTTCCCTCACACTTTTATTTCTGGCAGTAAATTACCAGAGAAAGGCCTTGAGTTAATTCCCAATGCACAGCTGCCGTGAGATTGGAATGTATTGATGAGTTATTTTTAATGAGTTGGCAATGACTCTGAAGCCAAAATGTTGTATTGACAAAATAGAACCATATTTTTAAAACAATGAAATTCCTTTTATGTTTTTCCATTATCAGGAGGTATTTATTTCAAGAAAACCATAATGAAGGTTTTCTGTGATAAAACATTAATGTGAGGAAAAAGGGAAAGGCAAGACTGAAGGGGGGAAAACCCAGAGCAGTTGTCTTGTGTTCTCTCTCTACAGTCTGGCTGAACAATCCAGAGCATTGCAAGTTAATATCTCTTAGTAAGTGCTTTCATGAGACTCGGACTGTGAGGTTTTAGTATTTCTGGCTCCATACTTCCTGATTTCCCTCTTTCACTTGATGTTTCCAAATTGCAAACATTAGAACTTACAGGAGAAATATTGGGAGGAGGATCCGAGGTTTGTTGGCTGAGGTTTTCAGGAAGATGTTATTTCTTTCTCCTCAAACAATGCAGAGTCTGGTTGCAACTTCATGCCCCTTTGATTGTAACTCCATGAAAACTCAAACTGATGACAACAATAATTAGCCACTGATGGTAGTCACAGTGGTTTATTATTTTTTTGTAGCATCTGCGTTGTAGCTGGCTGTTCTGTCAGTAAAATGCAATCAGGGTAAAAATAAATTTAGGATAATAATCAGATTTAAGGTTTATGCATGGCAGCATCATTTTGGGAAGCTTCCTTGTCTTCCCTGTCAGCACTCTTTGTTCCAGTGGTGTGTAACAAAAGATGTACTAGAACATCGGTGATTTACAGAAAGCATAGAGAGGAGGAGGTGGCAACTCAAAATTCGTGTTAAGTACTTGGTAGCAAAGAGAAAAAGCTCATTTTTTTAAGTCTGATTCCCACAAGTGCCTTATTTCCTGTGTTTGCTTTTCTTTATAAACATGTCCTGTTCTGTTCTGCTAAAGATGCCCGCAAACAGGCAGGAGCGGTTAACTCAGTGGTGAAGGATATTTTAAACACAGAAAGAAAGCATCACTTTTTTTCTTCTCATCCCCATGTGGTGAAAAGATGTGGGCTTGACAAAAATGTTGCTAAGACAGTTACTTAAGGCTAGGCAGATGATAATCTTCTGCATGATACCTTGAGTTGGTTACAGCAGTAGTGCTGGTTGTAGAACCCCCTGACTGATTGACGTGCAAGGAGCTAGACTAAATAATGCATATTATTCATGGCCATATGAAAGGCTATACTGTAAAGATGAAAATTTCTTTCTTTCTTCCATTTTAGAAGGATTTCGTTGAGAGCTGCACTCGGAGGAATCAGCTCAGTCTCTCTGAATGAAACCAGAAATCAGACAGTTCAGAGAGAACTCTTAAAGACAAGTAGGAGAGATGGCACGGACTGTGAGGGCAAAGGAGCTTATGCGAAATTTACTTTTAACAAATGTAAGAAGGTAGTAACTTGGTTCAGCAGGAGAAGATTTAGGCATAGATTTTGAAAGAAGAAAGTTGCACAGTGCCTCTAATGGGTAGACTTTGTGGCCATGAGCTGCTGTGGCAGGTCTTTCCCACCTCAGAAGATAACTGCGACACAGTGGGTGTTGTGAGGTTATATAGGTAATTCAAGACTACTTGGAAAAATGGTGGTTTCTACGATCTGCTGCAGTTTGCAATGTAACCAGTGTTTTGTGTTGCCAAAATTCAAAACCAGTTTCCATCCATCCTTCTGTGGGAGGAGGCAAGAGTCTCCTTTCGAGCATGAGGACTTCAAGCAGATAAAACCTATTCGTTTATAGGTTTATAGGGAGGGCAAAGAGAAGTATGAATGTACTGTACAGATAATAAGGATAATAAAATAGATGCAGACATGGCTGATTGCCCTTGAGCTGACCGCTAATGAGGTGTGCTGGCACAGGCACCTCGGGTAAAAGCTGAGCGTTCTGAATTGTCACTGAAATACCTGGAATGAGTTCTGAAGGCTTACGTCACCTGGAAATCAGTCTCACCCAGTTTTCTTTCATAGGAGGCTTTTCAAAGTCATTACTGAAATAAATTATTTTATGGCCTTGCAGTAAATGTGTTTTGATTTCATATATATACACACCTTTTTTTTCATTCTTAAGCACATAAGACTGTTACAGATGAAGTTTAAGTAAGCTCTTTTTGGTGGGCATCTTATTTTTTATTATGAAATATGCAAAGGCATACAGAGGTTCAGAAAGCTGAATATTAATGAAAGCTTTTTAAGAACATTAAGTATGTAGTAACTTTTCTCAGATACTCATTGCCAGGAAAGGATGGCTGATAGCCAATTTCCTAATACCTACAGTTGTATCAGTTGCATATAGTTGTAATCACAAGTATAACTTAAGAGCTTTGATAGACAAGTGCATAAATGGACTCCTCTTTTCTTTACTCTCCTGGGAAAATTAGCCCTTAACTGTGTTGTAAAGAATACATGGAATGCTGGCAAGTTGTGCTAAAAAATTTTTGCTTATATCAGTGTTCCTCTGTGAAGTTGCCTTAATTTCAGTTCTGGTTTTGCATCGACGTAATTCCACTGATTTCAGAGCAGTCATTGCTAATTTTTTACTTCTGTAAGTCATGCCCTAAAGAAATCTTTCGTGGGACAAGGAGGATTTGGCAGGAAACACTCTTTAGAATGCTGCAGAGTGGGTGCAGTTGAATCAAGAGGTAATATTATGAAAGATAAAGCTTTTTTTTTTACATATGCAATAGCTATCATTTGCATTGACAGCATGTTGGGGAATAGATTCTTTTAGTTCATGTTACTCTAGGGAACCATTTTCCCTCTCTTGCTCAATGTATTTAGAACACTGAGAATAATAAAAACTGGCTGCACCTGACCTGACTCAGGCTGTAAATTACTGGTTGCTTTAAAAGATATTCCCACATTCAATGCATTGTTGACTTAACAGTTCCCAAGGCTACAAGTGAAGGGAAGCTCTCTTTTTTTCCCCCTATTTTTTTTTTAACATTAGTAGAAATGCATCAAAACGTTGGTGAGGTGATGATTTGCAATGTGTCTGTGAGTGGGGAACCTGGAAGATGGGATCAGATGCATTTCATGTCCTGCTTTTTCTCCAAAGATGTTATTCCCTTACTTTCTACTGTTGATGACTTTACTATTAGCCAGTGAATCCAGTTTCCTAGTATTTTGCTTTTCAACTTAAATATAGGTTTAATTTTTCAGACCTATCATGTGGCTCCGGAACTGAGTTTAAGGGTTTTTTAATTCATTTTTATTCAACATGATGAGAAATAGGTATAACTGGACAGTTATTAATCCTTGCAAAACAGTGAAAGCTCCACACTTTTGCTACCATTTTTCACTCACTTGTTATAGTTGACTTCAGAATAGTATGGCCATTTCTAGACCTACTTGCAGGGATAGCAAAACATTTACAAAAGTCTTCTGAGTGCAGATACTAATGAATGAAAATAAATTTCTAATACCAGATTTTTTGGAGCTCTCATTGCTCTTTCCCTTCAAAATCTACTCCCAATTAGAAAACTTGCTGATTCTTCTGCCTGTGTTCTGAAAGGTCCAGTAGAATTAAGAACAATTTTTTTCCATGTCTAATCCATTGCAGATAAATTAGATAACCTTGATTAAAAATCAGTCTAGAATGAAGGTGAAATATTCTGTTCTTTCAGAGATGGATCCTGCAGCGTTTCAGAGATTTGAGTGTGCAATAGGGGTAATGTAACTATTGCTGTGAACTACCCTTAAAACCACCTTTGTAGTAGTTGAATCTATTAGAAAAAAAGAAATATATATATATAGTAGTCAGAATAGAGAAAGCACAGAGGGTAGAAATGAATGGTGTTCATTTTTCCAGTAAGCAGTGTAACTCGGTATCTGGCTTTGCCATCATGGGCCTTGCAGCTACAAGATATACAGAGGAGTTTGTGAAGTGCTTAGAGAATGTCTTGGAAAAAAAAAATGTTGTCTGTATTCGTAAAATTAATTAACTAATGAATACCAGTCAAGACAGTTTTGAAATTGTGGGATGCCAAAAAGATATGGTTGGGGGAAGCACTGCTCTGAAAGTATTTAATTATCGATATTTGTATTTATTTGAATATTAGTATTTTCTTCATTCACTTTGACTACTGCAAGAAGTGTGCTGCTGGGTTTGGGTGTACCTATGCTACTGCTCTTGACCTGTGAACTGATATCAGTATACTGAGCCTATATCTGGGCTAAGAATAAGTGTCTGAATTATTGCTACAGATGTTTCCTGCTCTTTTTGGTGGGAATCTGAGATGTTTTTGGTTTTCTTTCCTGACACTGTTCGTTGTAAGTGATACAGTTTAAAGTCTTCAGACAGAAGGACTGCTATTCTCTTCTTACATGGACAGACTGAAACTGAGAGAACCTGAGCAACTCATCTTTTATCTTCTGTAATACCACCCTGTTGTGGGACGCTACTGATAACTTGTGTGTTGATGTGCATTTGATCTTTCTGTTGCTTTTTTCTTCTCTTGTTCTGTGCTTTTGAACGATGTAATTATTTTGGTGCTTCAGCAGGGTGCCTCCGTTGGGAAAGTGAGAAATAAAGAAGGAAGAAGAAAATATTCTCAACAGACTTTTGAGAGGGAGAGAGCGAATGGTTGGCTGGATGTTGCAGCTGATTGTTGTCAAAAAGTCTTTGCTGGAGTTAATGAAAAGGAAAACAGCAAAGAGAAGCAGTGTAGACTGATAACTCTCAATGTCTTTTGGATTTCTGTGTTTTAGATTACAGAAAAAAATCTTCTGATACACAATGAAATAGGCTCTGGACCAAAGTCTTTTTATTCTTGCAGAGAAGGAGTAAAGGGCATTTTGAAAACAGGCAGCAAAAGGGATTGTGCTGCTGTTCGATAGTATGAATATAGAAGCAAGAAGATAAATATTTCTGTGAAAATGACACTTCTGATGTTTCAAATGTTTTGATAATTTTGTATAGGAAGAATTGCTATTCATTTTGTGCAGCTTTTATTCCTGTTATGTGAGCATGTGTCTTATTTGATCTCTATTTTTATATATTTGCCACAAAAATCTATGTTGGAATTTTCTCAGATCCACAATTTAAGAACAAAACAGAGCAGAGCTACTTCTTTCTTGTAGTATTTACATGCCTTACACATCGTAACCTGCACAGCATTTTTCTCTGCCAGTTCCAGTGGTTATGTCCTAGGAATCATAATGATGGTGCCTCACTGGAAATATAAAACAATTAGGGTTTATTCCAAAGATGTCTGTGGTAGTAGATCAGAGCTGTACCTGCAGGTATGGTCTTATAGCATAATTTTGATAAAAAATATCTTAGTTTTCAGGTGGAAATGTTTGGAGAGCTTTAAGTAAAGTTGTGCTGCTTACTCAGGAAGGAATGATGATTTTTTTGAATAAAAATGTTAAGGAACAGACTTGACCGTACCAAAAGCAGTGGTTTGGAAGGCGATGAGAGAATAAAGGAAGAAAACACCAAAAATTTTCTTTCTTTAAAATTCTCTTCTACACAATGGGAAAACTTCCATAACCAAACAGACCCAAACCATGTCAGTATTTATGAGAGTGCGGGGAAAGCGACAGAAAAAAATCTCTAGCTTGTTACACGTCAGAAATGAACTTGAAATGTAGGCAAAGAACTACAGAGTGAGAAGCCTTCCTTCTTTGGGGAAGTTTTCCTTTTGGGCGGTTTCAGGCCTACTTTCAGTTTAATACATACAGGGAGTTGCTTGGAGAGATGAATTCAACATTGCAGACAGTAACTATCTGGATGCAGTTATTTTCATTTCCTTTTACTTCCTCTAGACCAACTGAATTGGGTCTAGGGAGTAACTTCTTGGCAAGGTGGCAAAATATGAATAATTGGGTCTATTCCTACCCAGATGTAGCAAAGATGCCACAGCATTCCAGGACTGGACGAGCTTGATTTAATTCAAACTGTATTTCTCAGAATAATGATTAAAAATCCTGGCAAACAGCACTTTTAATGTATTTATCAAAATAAGGCTGTGAGGCCATGATAATTCTGGCAGGAAATAGGGGAGTTAAAATAGATGAGACAGAACCTTCTAAAGAAGTCTGGTGGTGCCTGGTATTGTGCAGTTTCTCCAGCCCAGTGCTAGAGCTGCAGTTTCTTCTGAATTTAACTAGTTGGAGTTCAAACAGCCTTCAGCTGAACTTTTAAAGAAGTTATCTCGTAAACAGGAGCAGCCTCCTGATGGATCTCTACTACCCATGTGAAAAATAGTGACTGTCCCAAAAACCTTTACAGTTTAACAGTGGCATTTACAGTCTTGCTAGAATTTAGTAAAATTATATTTGGACTGAATGGATTATAAGGTATAAACACTCACACACACCTCAAACTAAACAAGCAAACAATAGCAAAAATGAGAACACTTTTCAGGCCAT
Organism: Rhagologus leucostigma; assembly: GCA_013397725.1. NCBI lineage: Eukaryota > Metazoa > Chordata > Aves > Passeriformes > Rhagologus > Rhagologus leucostigma. The sequence goes on from VZTD01004439.1 coordinate 1,130,440, forward strand.
GATTTTCAAAGAAATAACATCACTTCTCAGGACACTGAATTGAGAATGGTTTTTACCTTCCTCTAACATGCTGCCCAAAGCCCACGTGACTTTTAAGTGTTGACTAAATTCACTGTCAGAACACCAGACCTTCTTGGTAGAAAACAGGAAGTATCCTATTTAACAGCATAAGCGTGTGGAACAGGGAGTCAATAAAGAACACTTCATGGTACAGAGAATGCAGGCACATATTGCACGTGTGCTGTGTCGATGCAAAATGTCTGATTCTGGAAATACAGAAGGAAAATTAAACCTAATATATGTAAAATCAAGACTAGAGTTCATTTCAGAGCGAGGCAAGTAGAGAAGTACTAGAGAAGACAAAGTCTTACTGGAGTACAGCAGCTAAATCTCAGACAATGTTTGGAAATCAGAACATGAAATCATAATATCCAGTCGAATGCAGAACTTGCAAGCTTTGATGCTTGAAACTCAAACTGTTTCTTCAAGCTTGTTTGTTTTCTGGAAAGCCTTGGCTTATTGGAGATGTGTTTTCCACCTTTGTTTTCTGGTGGTGGCCTCTGCTTAGACCACATTTGAGTTTTTAACTCGTGTTGGCCTGAAATACTTGGAAAGTACTTCGGCAAATATTCAAAAATACTACTAACTCTCTGTTATATTGCAGTGGCCGTAGTCTTTTTTTAAAAAGTGGGGATTTTAAGGTTGACATACACTTCTTACAAGTACATATATCTTGCATCTGGTCATAACAGATCAGAACTCTAATTTCCCACATATCTAGCAACTGCTAAATGTTTCTGTATTGTATGTATCCGTGCATAGATGCGACCATCACTGTACATTTATGCACTTTGGTACATAATGCTACATTTAGGGGATGCTGTTCTGGTTTTAAAATTACAGTTTCTTTGCCTTCAATGTTGATTTACTGGCAATGATTATCAAGTGTATTGAATTAACGACATTCTTTTATTTGAATAAAATCTGTTTGAAACAACATCAAACTGATTTTCATACTAAAAAACCCTGACAATATACTGTTATCTGCAGAGAAATCATGAACTAGAACAATCCCTAAAAAATGACCATACAGGCATGTTTTACCCCAAAAATAGTTGTTTTCTGAAAATGATCTTTCAGTCTTTCTAAGTTTCAGTGAACAGTCTATCTCAGAGTTAACTTTTCTGAGTATTTCAGTGCTCTTTTTCATGAACCGTTTTATTATGTGTTGTATAGTCACAGAGGTATATTCTTCTGGTAAACATGCAGAATTATGGTGTTTGTAAAGCCTATATATTATCTTAAAATTGAATCAGAAACAGATGTGATGCGCTTGTGGGACCTTGTGCATGCAAATTTTGGCACTGTGGGTATAACTACACATGCAGATGAGTGTATATATATTGCTGAAATGCAGCTGGGAAGAAATGAACCTTCCTTCCTGAAAGCTTGGGCTTCCGACAGATGAGTTGGGCACTAAAGCTTCCATGGGAGGGATGGGTTTCTATTTCATTACCATTTCAAACTATTTTTTTTTAATTTATTTTAAGACTGTACTTTTGCTTTATTTTTCTTTTTTTTGCTTTTAAACTACTCCTATGTCTGATTTTGGTAGCATGAAGAATTGTTAGTAAAAATGAAGAATATATTAATAGGGTATCTCCAACCTTATTTAGTGGAGAGGACACGGTCTTCTGTGTCAGAAAGCCCCATTCTTAAAATCTTTATGTATTACATATTCTGAAACGAGCCAAGTCCTTATCATAATTGCGTGGAAGTGTGAGTGTGTTTCAGGAATTTAGATAATTATCTCTTTCAGAGTTTCACAATGAAGATTTTAAAATGGAAAAAATTAAAAGTCTCTTTGGTCAAATTAAACCTCGATTTGCTGGGCTGGTAGACCTGAATCTGCCCCTGAGTGTGTCTCACTAAGCTGCTCTTGTCAGAGAAGTCAATTTTCCTCCCCACCGGTGTTCCAACAATCTTCCTATGCATCTGCTTCTAGTGAGTATTTTTGACAGATGGGGAGAGAAATGCCATTTTCTCCTGCATAATGTGATGTGCAATATTGCACACAGACCTTTAAATTGTCTGTAAAGATTTATCTCTGATCACTGCAGTAAAATATCATCTTATTTACAATTAAATGAAAAACTCTATTTGTCAGACTCTCCCAGACAAGTATTTTAAATGTCAAAAATCATCTGTTCGCTTCAGATTCAGCAGTTATTTGATTTAGTATCTCAGTGTTTGTAGGGGGCACAGGGGACACAGATGATAACGTGAAAAAATGAAGCAATGGTTAAGTCCTGGAAGGTGCTAAGAACTTCCCCTAAAAGCCAGAAGAATGGATGGCACTTAGAGGCAAACTTTTAAAATAGAATGAAATCTAAAATAAATTTTAAAATTCCAGAACAAAACGATAAAAACAGACCTTCAAAGCCAATGTTTTATGACACTTTGGAAATCATTCTTTTGTTGTCTGTTAAGTTATATATTGTAACAGAGTTAATTAGCAGGACCTTGCGTATTCTAGCATGCAATGGCATGTAATAATCTTAGTGGTCATGAATTGAGTAAATAAGTGAGAAATCCTGTTAAAATAGTGCTTTTCTGAGCTACTGGGTGGCAAACTGAATTGTGCTCTTTGTTCCCCAGCAGAAACATAAAATTCACCATTGTTGCTGCAAGTGTGTAATTTTTTTTTTCCAGAATGGCAGGACATGAGCTTTTGGGCCTTGCTTTCAATATTTGTATTGATTTGAAAATGAGGAAAAATAATACTGCAATTAAAGTTACATGGACCGGTGAGGGGACTGATTCAAAGTACAGGCAGAATAAAGAAGATTTTTGAAATTAGCAGATCAGATATAAGCTAAGAATATATTTTCATAACATTTCTACAGTGAGATTAGGTTTTCACATCTGTGGATGTTGTAGCTTTTATAATGATGCTCTGTTTAGCTTGAAACATACAGTACAGTACCTCTTCAATCTGCTTTTATTCATTAATGCTTTGTTGCCTGGTAAGGATTCCAGTAAAGACTTGGTAGGAGACTTTGGTATGTGAAAGTAAATAACATAATTAGCTTTAAAAGAGCGTAATGAGAACATTATGGATTAGGCACTATTGAGGTGATAGCAGTCAACAGATGAACATGATATAACTGGAAAAAATGTCCACTTTTAAAGGAGCTTGCGCGTGGCTTTGCTTAGTCCACACTGCTGTACACCTGTCTCTTCTACTTGGGAGCAGTCAGCAAAGTCCCTCCTGAGGGCTGGTGCACCAATGCAAAAAACTCCAGTGTGTTGTCTCAGTAAAAGTGTGTGGCTAGATATATAGATATGTATGTGTATGTATATATAAATATACACACACACCTCGTTGTTAACAACTTGTTAAGTGAAGGTGCAGGGGTTGTTGACTATCTCTGAGCTCACAGAGTATGTAGCAACGAAAATGAGGCAAACGGCATTTGGGAGAAAGCTGTGACATTATTTCCCTCTTGGTCACTCTTTTCCTGGCTGTTCCTACTTCTCTGACTAGGAAATGCTTTTTCAAACCTCTGCAGAGATGTGGGATTCAAGTGGTCTGCATATCAAGGTGGTTTGCTAGTGCAACAGAACCCCTGTTTTGATTACTTATGTCAATATAAGTGATTGCCAGAATGCTAGGAAATAGGTAACTGGGGAGTCATGCCTGTATGCCAAGCTTTCTTGAAAAACAGATTCGGGAATTGTTCGCTCTTGTGTAAATAAACCCTATGCTAAATTTGTTCAGATCTTGAAACAGATGAAGTTCAGCAGCTTTGATTTTTGGGGTATGTAAGGGACATATTTAGCTACTTGGAAGGATAACACTGAAAAGTCTCGGGGGCTTTTTGGTGGTTGTTTATTGTTAAAAAATAAACAACACGCAAACCACCCACAATACAGACAAAGCAAAAACCCCACCTAATTTATAGCGGCTAACAAAAGTGATCTGTAACTTAAACCTAACCACCCCACTAGTAGCTGAAGGATAAGTTTAAGCTAGTCCTGAGCTTGCTGGTCGTGCTCCAGTGCCATGTGGCTGTTAGGAGGAGTACTTAGGCATTAAGTGCTTGGCTGGACCTGAGCCAGAATGTGCTTAGCCTGTTGTAGAATGGGATTCTAAATTACTACTGTATGACAAGTGTTTGTGGGGAGAATTGAGAGTTCACTTAGCCGTGTGTGTCTCTCTCAGGGAGGCTACTTGGGAGCTGAGGAGCAGAGAATGAAAATGATAAAAGACAAAGGAGGGTAAGATATTCACCCAGACGTTGCCACTGCTGTGGTTTACCAGTTCTCCCGTGAAATGTTCATGGAGGCATAATGGATCTGATGCCAAGCATGATATGATTTTTACTGCAGGTCTGATGAAATCCTTTTATGTCTTATTACGTAACCTGATGTCTACCATTTGTGTGGCTGTTCAGAGATATTCAAGATAACATGAATGAGGATATAAACTCTTGTAGAAAATCAGAATATTACCAGCCAATGCGTGTGCCTAGCTGAGAGATGATGTTGTGTCGAGTGAAGCTCTGAGCTGGAGTTTCCATGGGTTTGCAATTATGGCTTGTTTTATAATAAAATTTTTACTATTTAGAAGTTATAGGAAAATGGTCTGCAGTAATCCATGTAGCTAATTTACTAATATCAAGGGTTCATAAAAATAATGAAATAAAATAAATCCTAAAGACTAGAATCTAAAAATTTAGCTAGGAAGAATATTTAGTATGTCTGACTGAGAGGCTGCAGTCAAAATCTGCAACAGTAAATACTGACAAGTCCATTTTTTTCCCCTAATAATGGCAATGTATTTTTTCTACTTTATTTTATATGCACAGTAAGCTGCAGATAGCTTTGCAAAAATGATAAGCAAGCCAAGCATACAAAGTCCATGAAATATTTTATTTCCTTAGAAAAATAAAACTGCAGCATCATGCCAGAACATGGATTCAGTTGTAAAATTGTATTTTAAAAAATGCTGTTCTGTCTGAGAAACAAAATGATCATCACTATGTCCAGCTTGTATAAACAAGCACTAAATCCTACTTAATTTTTGAAAATTACTACTGATTTTTTTGCACAGGTAAAGTGAGGATAATAACAATGTCATGTTGCTGCTGGAAAGATTTTTGTCTAATTTTTTTTCTCTTGCTGATTGAAAGGCAGGCCATCTGCCACAAAGTGTTCTGCATTTGTCTTTAGCGTGCCACCTGCAACTTTAAGTGAAACTTTTCAGTGAGATTCCGTCTGTCCCATCTTCTCACATACTGGATTCCTCTAAAAGGAAATAGGATTTTTGAATATTTTTTTTCTTATGATGCTGACTGACTTTTGCAGAAGAATCCGTAGTTGCTCAAAATGGTTGCAGTTACATATTGGCAGATTATATTCAACATGGGTTATGGACTTTTATCAGAGAAGGTATCTCAATCAGATGCTATGCTGGAGATACAGCATTCAAAAGAGACATTAAATAAGTGTCTCAAAATTATATAATCCCCTCTAGTGCTGGGTTTTACATTCATGACTGTGAATTAGCTGAAGATATGTAGACTGAAAGTACGTTTTTATAGGCAGGGAGATTAATTTTTAATTGAAGAAGTGTATCCTTATTTTGGTGCTTGAAATGCAACTATAACTCCCATTTCTAAACCCCATGTTCTGATCTGGTCATTTTAGATCTGAGAAATAAGTGTGTGTACCACACTGTGTCATGTCTCCGTTGCTGATTTGACCTTCACTCAGCCTACATCCCCCAAAGGTACTTTTTTTAGTGTGCTGTCAGTGAACAGTGAATATAGGTTTAAGGTAACTTCTAAATAAAGGGATTAAGCTGCTCTTACAAATCCACTGGCTTTTTTTCAGTGATATGGTTCTGAGGGGGAGCTGAGTCTGATAATTAGCAGGCTGTTCAGTACTTACTATGATATTTTGGAATTGTGTGCCTGAATGGGAGCTTTATGAAAGGAAAGTGTGAGAAATGCCAGGGTGCGATTTGCAGAAAGGAAATCTTGATTGTTTTGAAGCTGATGAAAATGGAATGGTGGATTTTAGAGACCAGACTCCCTTATTTCCATATTGTTTTCAAATTTGTTGAATTGACAGTTCAGCTCTGGCAATCTTCTTGCTGCCCTAAAATATTAACAATGGCAGCTACACCAAAATTTCATAGTGGGAAAGCACAATACTGATGTAAGTGTGAGAAAGTTTTCAAGAACATTGTGTGGAGATGGAATTACTGCAGAGACTGAAGCAGGCACTGTGACACAGGAACAAACTGTTGGTAATGAGTGGGAGTTTAAGTAAAGCACTGAGTGGCTTAGTAAAAGTATAGTATAAAGTATAAATCTCACGCTATTTTCTTATCTCTGGCTGTTACTACTTACGAATGTAATGAGGTTGGTTGAACATTAACTTTCTGTGGAGGGTTCGTAAAATAAACCAGAACAAAGTATTATTAGATGGGGGAATTTTATTCGGTGTGTTAGACTGAATTAGAGTGTAACTTTTCACAGTCTGATTAGTATTTTAAACATGCCTGGGAATTAAGAAGAAGAAAGAAGTAGTTGTAACACTAAAAAAGGCTCTAAAGCAGCTTTTTAGAGAACGCTTTGACCTTGAAAAAGATAAAACGAGTACAAGTGTAAAATAGAAAGAAAATGATCCTGCTATTAGTGCAAAATACGATAGCATAGTACTGCTCACAAAGTAGGAAAACAAAGGAGTAAAGAAAAGGTTAGATAAAAGGTCAACATTCATAGTAGTCAGACACTTAGATTTCTTAGTAAGAAATCACAGTCTAATTAATCGCAACATGGTTAAGTTTTGTTTTGAATCTGTTGTGAGCTACCAAAAAATTAAGGGTTTTAAGGGCCTGGAATAACTGATATCTGGACTTTTTTTATTAAATAATTCTAAATGTTTCTGAAGTTGATGTCTCAGATTTTATATGTACTATGTCACAGAAACACATTTCAGTGGCATTACTGCGAAGAATTCAAGATTGCAAAATGAGGAACAGCTCCATTACTGCCCTAAACAAAAAGGAACCTGTCACAGCCTGAAATTTGTTGTTACAAAGGGGATCTCTCCTATGCTTCTCTCTTGAGCAGTTAGAATGTGTGTAAGAGTGCATATATTGATTTCATATAATTTCAAATGGGGAGAGTCCCTCAGGCTACAATATTGATTGAAGTGAATATAATGATTTGACTGTCAACATGAAATGAATATGTATTTATAGCTTACATTTGCTATTTTAAGTTTGGTTTCAAAGAACAAAGAAAAGAGTTGTGGCTTATGAATTACCATTTTCCTTAATAAGCTTGGTTTAATTGGGAAATAAATGCTTGAAAGGAGCATCCAGTATAAATCCAATGACAAAGGCAACATTTAATCTTTTATGGGGGGTTTTTTGTTGTGTTTTTTTTTTTTTCCTTTCAATTTCCCCCATTTTCCCACTGCTACAAACTTTTAAAGCTATAAATAGTTTTTCTTGGTTTTTTGGTAGAACTTTGTTGAATTTGCACTGCTTTAGCCACAGATGAGAAATAAAAGGCTGTTTAGACTGTCTTGCCCACAACCCAGTATTTCAGTTGATGTCATCAGCTGAGATATGTTTTGTGGTCTGAGATATATTTATGAGATCTTGTAGTAGAAAGACAAGATAGTTATTTCTGCAGGGTTTAACCAACAACTTTCTTCTAAGTAGGCTTCTCTACAGGATTTTTCTCCTTATTTAGAATAAAGTGCTGTTTCCTGTGAAAATTTAAAGGACTGATAAGATCTGAGGAAACATATCTTTTATGATCTATATCATTCTATTAGGAGATATTACTTGAAAATGCTCAACTATGATGTGGGCACTGAAGGATATTTTGCAGAATATCAGTTGGGTTTGTGAAGGTTTGAATGGCGAGGTCTGCATTTCACATGTTGATTGCAGTAGTTTTTACACCATATTTTCGAATTATCTCAAGTTGAAGCATGGAGTTACTCAGCTCTCTCATTTAGATGAAATTGCTTATGATGTCAGGTTTAAAACTTTATTTTGTAGATGAACCGGTATGTTAAGCCATGGTGGTACTTAGCTGGTTTTGTTTTTCAGGAAACTTTAGATGTAAAATAACATACAAATCTGATAACATCTATGACATATTTGTTCAAATCAGATTATGTTGACCGGTCCCTTTAAATGTATTAAATGAAAAAATGTATATGGTAATCCATTGCTTCCACTAATAGGTCTAAAAATTTTTAATACATGCATGTAACATCAATACAATGCCCTGGAAAACCTGTTTTTCTCTTAGGTAAAAAAACAGTCTGAAGCTAGGGCCATGTTTTTATCTCAGAAGTAGCTGTGGAACCATAATGGCCAGCAAGCCAACTCGTCCATTTTATTCTATTTTTGAGAAATTTGCTCAAGTTCTGGTAGTATTTAGGTTTTAGTATTAAAGCAGAAGATATAATTTTGTTTTCAGTGGTTAATCTTTCTGATATGCTTTGGCCACATGAAAGTAATGAAGCATCTTAGGGACATAAACACAGAATTCTTGCTTGCAAATGTGGGCGTTGAATAAACATCAAATTAGTTCTGGCTGTGAGGGTAAAAGTAAATATTCCTATCGCATACAGAACACTCTGCCAAGCATTTTCTCCTTTCAAAATATTGCTGGAAGGAACTTTTCTATTGATTCTTCATATTTTTAGTTTAAAAATTTCTAAATTCCAATTGGTAACTATTTTTGGTAATTTAAATTTGCAATACCTCTTAAACTGAATAATCATGAATCTTGTCCTGTCATTTTCAGGGGTCTTTTTAGAAATAAAATCTTGTGTTTTTCCTAGCCTTGCTGCTTTCTGGTACAGCCTGTATACAAGTGCTGAATTTAGCCCCATCCTTAGTCAAAATACAATAGTGAAACATGTTTGGAAGAAATGAGTATTCTAACATAATTTTCAGAGTATGTATTAGGACTTGGTTCTTTTTCCAATGATGTGATTTAATAGTGTTGGGAAACTTCAGTTAATGCAAATAAAGATATTTCTCTTGTGTCATGCATGAACTTTGTGGGGTCTGGAGTGATTTCAGGTGACTTCAGGTTGGGAGCCAATTATATCATCAGTATTTAACTGTGTTTCATAGCAGTTTCTCTTAAATGAGGTTGCAGTGGGAAGGTGTTCCAGGTCTCCATGCAGCTGTTGCTTGCAGGGATTTCACTAGGTCAAAAGAGCCAGGATTAGGTAACATTAAGCTAATACTACTTTCTTTTTGTAGACTGATGTTGACTGTGATAGCAGAGATGATATTTTTGGAAAGTCAGCAGAATATCCCATTTATAGATTCAGTGGCATATCTTTAACAGAGCAGAGCACTTCTAGAGACAGTGGATTAAACTGAAACTTTTGTGCCTTGTCAAGGCTCGAGTTTAGAAACTTTCTTCAACAAAATCATTTATAGGCTGTTTAATCTTGTTTGTTAAGTAACTATTCCTTATCTTTCTTTGGTTTTTTTGTTGGAAGTCTAATGATACACCTCCATTTTCTGTTTACTTCAAATATAAATAAGATATGTAGTGAGCCTGGATAAACACCTTTTGGGGAAATCCTTCCCTACTGTTTTGCTCTTGATGTAGCTGAAAAAATCTTGAAGTATAATGAAAACCACCCTCAGAACACCAGAGTACAGTGAATTTTTTAGAAACCATATGAAAGTTTGTCAATACTTTTAATTAATCTGAAACAGCCTTGCGGGTTCAGTTTCCTAAAGTTCTGCAGTGTTTTGGGGATTGGAAAAAGAATTGTGTATGCACTGATGATGTGGATAATTTTTGACATGGTAAATAACCTTTTCATGATATTATTATTTGTTCATGGTGAGGTGACTTCCACTCTTTTTCAAAGACTCTTTTTGTTAAAGATGCTAGAATAATCCTACCTAAATACAATATTAAGTATTGATACTGGAGAAATGTAGAGTCCTATGCAAGGCTCCATAAAAAAGTAAGGATTCTTATCTGCCACTCTCTATTACAGCATCATAGATATTTTAGGTTTAAATTTTAGAGCTGAAAAACTTGATACAAATTCACGTTTCCTATGAAGAATTTTAAATTAATTCATCTATACAGTAAGGATCACTAAGAATTAAAGGAATAATTTTGGAGAACAAATCCCTATTCTTCTGAAATGAGAACTCCAGCACCACTGCAACAATTTTTTTCAACACTTGAATACAACAGCAAGTTGGAGTCCTACCTAAAGCTTAGAGTTGTTGGCATATTAATTGTAGTTATCTTTAACTGTATGTTTTCTAAAAGAAAGTAATATTTTTTCTCCTCGACTCAAACATTTTGTGAAGCAATAGCAAGAAACCATGTTCTTATCACTTAAATGGTCTTTCCATCCCACCTCCACTCATGCTTCAGCTGTGTGACAGCTTTTAAGTAGTTAGAATTTACTGAGCTTTGACATCTCCATCTCCAAACCACTTGGTGTAGAAATTGAGCAAATATGTTTTAACTTTCCTCAAGAGAAGTGGAGTAAGCTTGAGTGTCTGAACTTGCCTCAAGAGAGTGTTTAAGAATCACTCTCTATTACAAAGTTCCCAAAAGTAGATGATGTTCAGTAGTCACCATTTTTGTCTGTTGAGATGAGCGTAGAAAGGGAAAAGGGATGTTTTATGAATCTAGTGACTCTAATATCACTGGGGATGTATAATATGCACAGTTTTGCAGTGTTAGCTGCTATTAAATTTAATCCAGAGTTTAGTTCATGAATCAAAGACTGTTTACAATCCTAAGTGAAATAACTCGTGGACAAGAGACAGAAGCCAAAGAATGAACTAGAATTCTGTTTGGCAAAATTTAGTCATGCTAGATAGAGATGAGAAGCATTTCTTGGGTACCATCTGTGCACCTGAAAATGTAGGATGTTGAATCTCACAGAAACAACATGCTGTTGATTATAACAGAGGTAATGTGCAACCTTTAAAGAATAGCTTCAAACAGTCTTTAAATAGAAAGTAAAAATAAGTATCTTCTGCCAAATGACAACATAGTGTAGCTTCAGGTATCAATCTCAGGCATAAAAATACTGGAATTGAGAGTACTAAAATACATTCTGCTTAGTAAGTACCTCACAAAGCAAACGGCTGTATGATCATGTCTGCATTTTAAGTGAATAGAGTATTCCTTTCACTTGTATATGCTAATATTTTACCGTTTATGATAAAAATATTTTCTTGATGGTCAAATTCTGAATGTGTCCACCACAGTGCTGGTAGAGCAGTCAGTTCATTCTTGTAGACTGACCCTTCAAAATTTCATCATAGTTGGCAGCATATTCTGCTGTTGCAGATTGTGTATCAATCTTTTTTTACCAGTAGCCTTTTTCTGTGTTTTGCATTAAAATGTGAAAGCAGAAGGAGAGGTGCAGGTTTTTGGGTCTTCCTGCAGAGAACTTTGAAATTGTGCATGGTTGTTGCAGGATTCATTAGCAGCTGTTAAGCACTAATTCTAATATCTTAAAGCAAACAAGAATTTGAAGAATAGTTAGGGGGAAAAAAATCAGTGAAGTATCAAAGATATTTGGTAGTCATGTAGAGAATGCAAGTTTATGTTTCTGTTATAGTGTAGAGATAAAACTGTACATTGGCAGGTTTGTTAGTGTACAGTGGAGATTCACAGCACGTTCCTTTTTTTGGAAAGATAACTTCTATGGTTAACTCCTTAGAAACTGCAGTAAGTAGTTGAACATGCACATGGTGAGAATGTTCATGGTGACATAGAATAAAAATACCCTTGGTAAGAAGCTTTTGAGTACAAAACATCTAAAAATGCCAATTCATCAGCTAGCGCTTCATTTACCTTATAGAGTAAATAAGTACAGGAAGAAAGAGGAAATGTTCCTGATATCTGTAGGTTAACCAGTAAGTTTACATGCATTAACATCTCTGCACTTGCAACTTCTTGCACTTAAATCAATGGAAATTAAAGTCAAATCTCTTACAGTTTGCGAATGCCTTTTAGATAAGACGTGTACCTGAAACTTTCCAGTTTACAGTGTAAAGTCAGGGCTGATTCTGCTGATGTTAGATGGGCACCCTGACAGAGGCCAAGGTGACAGCCTGAAAAATGTCACAACTACTCATTAAAGGATTTTTAGCAAGTTACTCTTTGGTCCTCTACTATGTTGTTGCTCTCCCATGGCAGTGCTGCTGAAAGCTCCTTAAAAGATGCAGTTATATATGACCTAGTGTCTGTGACCAAATCAGTATTTGGCTTACTTTTTAGAAATACAGGTTCTTGCTTATGGTGTAACTTTGAAATCCAAGACAGAAGTAAAGATCCTATTTTGAGTTCTTTGTCCCTAATGTCTTGTTTCATTTGGGTAGTACAGAAGGCAGTCTTCAGCAAGGTGAGGTTTCTGCTAGTGAAGTGTAATTCTTTCGAAAGTGGAGAATTGTATCTAACAAGAGTACAGCTAGACAGTTCTTTAATTTGGTGTGGAAATGTGGACTTGTGTTTTAGCAGAACTCTATGCCTTATAGCAGCTGCAAAGTGAGATTGCTACTGCATGTGACAGATATAGGCCAAAAACTTGATGCTGTGAAATTAAACTAAAGTGTGACCTGCAGGGTACTGGTCAGCTGAATTACCTACACTTTTATGAGATTCTAGAAGAATGGAAGATTTTTATAGTGTGAAAGACTGCAGTTGTATTTACTTTTGTAAAGCTTATTTTAAAGAAAGGATTTTTTTCTTATCTCAAAAAAAGATATGTAGGAATCCTTCATTTAATAATTTGTATTAACCCTACCACAGCTTTAAAGTGTTGTTTGGGGTTTTCTTTCTTAATTGATGTAAGTATGTGTTCTAAATTCAAACACAGGCAAGCAAATGTAAAAAATAGACTTGTATATATTGCAGCCACTGGCCAAATGAGAGAGTATGGAACAGGGAGTTCAAACCATCCCGGTACTGTGTGGTTTAAGAAAAACCTGTCAACATCAGGCATATGTATGATCTCCTCCTCCAGGTCCTTCAAGAAAATGAAGTCTTGACATGCAAATTTCTTTATGAAGCTGTTTCTGCATTAAGCAAATCACTGCATTAGTATTTCAATTGAAGAGATGTGACGTGTGGTCTTGCACCATGTCTCATCAGGCCACAGTAACTGGAAGCAACAGCGAGTGGAAGTGACAGCCACTGCCAGACCACAGCAATACAGTAGTGTTATAACTCAGTAACAAGGACAATAATGCGTGTCATGCTTGTTAGTCCTTTTTTTGTAAGAACTTTTTACCTCTGGTTTGATAACAGAGTAAAAGTGGTATTAAATGCTAACAGTGCCAGACTAAAGTCTGATTTTGATATAAGCTGAGAAGCCTGATTTTCAGAATGATGACTAATTCTGCCCTCAAGTTTTGTGCTTTCATTGTTGTCGCTCTGGATAGGCACTGGTGCTTAATAGGTCTAACAATTCTATCCTAACTGGTATCATAGCATCCTGTGTCACAGCCCCTCAGAAAGTCACTGTCTTGTGATAAATGCATGCAACATGATCTTTGTTGTGACTGCAAACCAGTTAAATCCAGACAGATGATTAAAAAGAGGAAAAAAAAAAAAGCCTTTGCCTTACGATTGCTTTTGGGGGGCAAAACCCCAAATAAATTTGCTTGTTACAGGTTTAAGTAGCCATTGTGGCACTATTGCAAGTCTGCAGTGCCTTTGTGAAAGAAGGTTAACAGGCTGGAGGGAAGTGGGCGAAAGACAAAATGAAGTACCCTTGTGTAAGTACAGCATGTCTCAGTTAGGAAAATGAAGTCAAGAGGTGCAGGGATACTGAATGGGAGTGAAGAGCCTGGTGGATTTAGCCATACAGAGAATAAGATGTTTTATGCTTTTCTTGGGATATTATGAGATCATGCGCTTTATGCCATCAATGCTGTTGTTGTTTGTACTGTTGGAGAACCCAGAAATGCTCTTAATAGATAGTTAATTAATTAGTTTATTATTTAATCAGTCCCTTTTCTGCTATGCAAAAGGACAAGTATCAGTCCCTCTGAGATAGAGACTTTTTACTCTTATAAGTGTGATAGAAGAAAACAAATAAATGGGATATGAAGCTGTGGTCTCAGTGCCCTGCATAACCATTGTCAACTTTAGGTCTGATTTTGCAGGCAAGTTGCTTGAAATTCTTCAAACATCTCTTGATGACAACAAAGATGGTAAAATAAGTTTTGGCAAATCTTGTAGATGACATGTCAAAACACATTCCTGTTTGCTGTCCTTTTAGAAAGTATTGATTTCATTGTGTGTGTGCATCACCGTAAAGAAGATTTATCTGAAGAGAATGTCAAGATGATGGTTATGCAAAGGGCTCTCCCTGAGAGGAAGGTCAGTAATGGAGAACTAAATGGAGTCTTTCAAGCTGTTTAGTGGGTGGGTCAGAAATGGTGGTCTCAAACACAGGTATGGTTCACACGACAAGAGATTTCAACTGTGGGAGCAAATAGCTGCATTTTGAAGGTGGGTTTGATATTTACAACGACAACAATAACAAGGGTGTTGCAAGTGTTATGCTAAGTGGATAACCTTTTCAACAGGGAACTGGATTTATAGTCCTTAGATTATATTCATCAAACCTATGAAAGCAAACTTGTGGTTCAGAGGTGAGCTGATGGAAGAAATATTGTGTGAAGCTGAAAACCATACAAACAGATTTAATGTAGGGGCATTTCCTCCTCACTGTTTACCAAGACTTCTTGAATCAATGGTGGCATGACTGCTTTTGAACTCTTGCAACTTTCTCAATATATTTTGAACAAAAAAGTGTTGAACAACTTTCCGATTTTTTTTCTAATTAGACTATGTTATAACAACTGAATGTACAGCTGAAAAGGATGAAAAGATCTCATTCCAGTCATGAATGCTCTTTTTTTCCGTACTGTTTTGATTTTCCAAGCTCAGAAAGGTCAGGGTTATTCAGCTTCCACTTGGCCTCCTTCTCTGAGCAAGTAATACACATTTCAAACATATTACAAAGTCTGGCTCTGATAAGAGGCATTGAAGAGAACAACAGAATTCCAGCACATTACTCTGACTTGACTGCACCAATTACAGGACAGGCATGAACAAAAGGCAGTAATGCTCTTGGGAAGGAGGCTTTCCCATATGGATGTGTGCTGGGGCAAGAGTATTGTTGACTTTATAGTCCTCTTTGATAAGTGATCAAGAACTATTATGTTTCTGTATACAAGCACAAAAGGGAAAATTCAAAGAAAATCGATGTTATCACCTTTTATTGTTGGAATTTAATTACAAGTCACCAGATCACAGACTATGCTGAGTTGGAAGGGACCCACAAAGATCATGGAGCCCAGCTCCTGGCCCTGCACAGGACCACCCCAAAAATCAATTACAAAGGCCCTGGTAGAGCTGTAATATGTATGTGAATGAGATTCCTAGCAGGATAGGAAATGTGGGTGTGGTTTTAAGGGCTTTGATTCCTGGTTAGAGGGACTTGAGGGCTGGAAGGAGTTATGAGCATTTCTTAGGGACTGCAGTTGAAAGCTAGATGTTAAGTGAGAATAGTTTTGCTGAAGAATACTTGCTGTTTGTTGAACTTTTGGTGTCTTTGGCAACCAGATGGATCTCTACTCCTGAGCTGGGTCACATCTGCATGCATTTATAAGTTAACAGATTTGTTTGTTAAATCTTTCAAGCTTAGTGTAAATAAAGTGCACACAGCAACTGTGACACAGAGTCATCTTACTAATAGGGTTAACTTTTTACTAACATAAAACAGACACGGAGCAATGACATTGAATCTTCTTGAGCAAAAAAAGAAAAAAGTTACTTAACTAACTTGAACTTTCACTGTGAAAAGTAACAGATGTTGGAATTAAATTTATGAATGTTTTAATTTTTTCTCCCATAATTTTTTAGGTATTCACGTATGGTAATGGGTTTTTTCAGTATGGAGATGCAGTTGGGGCTCTGGGGAATTCATTCAGCTTTCTCTATTATTTAGTAATTTGAATTGGATATTAGAGCAGGGATTTTTTTCTTTTTTTACATTATTAGTTACACTAGAAAAGCAGTAGCCTGTAATAAAAATTTTACTTTTTCTAATTATAAGTTCTTCCTGTAAGAGTTTTGTTTAATTTTTGTTTTATTGTTACAGTATACAAAACCTACCTTAACAGAGAAAATATAACAACAAGTTAAAAAGGGGAGGAAATCCTCCACAACCAAACTGACTTTGGTATTCTTACAAGAGAAATTTTTTTAGTAGACTCACGTTAGCTTAAGTAGAAAACAGGTTGTCATACTGTACTTTTGTTATTAGACTTCCATGTGCTTGGTTAATAATTTTAGCTACTGTTACTTCAGATTTTTTTTAAAGTGCTCTTTTGGAGGATTCTGCTGCGATTTCAGACCAAGACATGTAGTCTGCAGATACTCGTATGTATAGATCAGTCTACAGCCGTTCATGAAAGAAATGGTGCATGAACAACATGAATTCACAGAGGACCTGTGAAGAGAAAATTACTTTCCTGATGAAAAATGAAAGCAAGAGAGGAGAAATGAGGTTGAGGCATATGAGATTAAACGTTGCTCTTCTAATATATAGAATCTTGTCATTTGTTATTAAGGCTCTAAGAACTTGCCAAAATTATTTCTTCATTAGAATGCAAGTCATACTTCGACCCTCTTCTTCTTGTCTCCAGAAAAGTTTAAGAAGTGAAAATTATTATTGTGTAGTGTCTCAGCTTTTAAGCAAAGTATAACTTTCACATTTTTTGTGATGTATATGACACTAGATTAATGAATAATAGACATTATTTGCCTAAAAGCAAATCTACAAGCTGCAGACACAAGAAATACAAAACCAGTGTTATGGTGCAATATTTCATTTTCCTCTTTTTTTTTTTCCCCACAAGAAAGATTTGGAATGCATTGGGTTCTTTGAGTCAGCTGAGATACAGATGGAGCCAGCCAAATGTGGAGCATGGCCAGCATTCCCAAAAGATGTTTTCAGTCTATTTTCTAGGCAATAATTTTCTTGGGAAAAGATGACGATATCGTTGATGGTAGCGTCTTCCCTACAGAAAGCAGAGAGGATGGAATATTTCCATGGTGAATTAAAATGCACACATTGCTGAGCAATGAAAACAAATTAAGGCAAATTCAGTAGCTTCATTTTAAAAGCAACAGTAAGCTTTAATTGTCATAAATTCAGAACTAATTAAAAACATGTTGACAAAAATTGGACCAACAGCTTGTCATTTTCAAATCGAAGTGAAATGCAAAGTGCTGAGAATAAATTACAGGGTTTGAATTCAGTTCTTAAGTTTAGTTTGATGCATGTAGGATATCTCCATATCTTTTGGGGGGAAGACAGTAAAAAATTATTAGAAAGTATTGTTTTCAAATGACTAATATTTTATAAATAAGCTCTGAACTTGATGTCTAAACTTTGAGAACTGGAAATATTTGTCAGTGACTGCGTCTAGATGGGTGATTCAGTCCTATTTTAACTCCATGCTGGGTGAGAACTAGGCATGTGCCATCTCTTCTCCTGCCTCACAACATAGAAGGAGGAAATAAAACAGGGGACATGGACTCTAATTTGAAGCTCTAAGTGGTCCAGATGGGTCCCAAGTCTGGATTATTAAATAAATAGAACCACAAGATGTGCTGTGGCACATAAACTGCCCCCTCAGTATGTTCCCATCTGCTCTGATAATAACTAGGTGCAGTGTAAAAAGAAATACTAAAATCCCCAGAGGTTAACTATTTCAGAATTGATAAATTACCAAAACCTAGAATCATAGAATGGTTTCGGTTCGAAGAGACTTCAAGAATCATCTAGTTCTAACCCCTCTATCATGGGCTGGTATGTCACCCGCTGGACTAGGTTGCTTGAAGCCTCATCCAGACTGGCTTGGAACACTTCTAGGGATGGGGCATCCACAACTTTTCTAGGCAGCCTGTGCCAGTGCCTCACCACCCGGAGAGTAAAGGAATTCTTCCTAACATCTCTCCTCCTTTACTTTAAACACATTCTCCCTTTTCCTATCTAATGATGTGTAATGATTCCTATCTGCTCGTGTAAAAAGTTTTTTTTTTTTATAAGCCCTCCTTAGGTACTGGAAAGTCCTATAAAGTCTTCCTGAAGTCTTCTTGCTCCAGGCTGAACAACTCCAATTATCTCAGTCTGTCTTCACAGGAGAGGTATTCCAGCCATCTGAGCATCTTTCTGGCCCTTCCCTGGACCCCTTCCAACAGAGTCCACACTCTTCTTGTGCTGAGGACCCAGAGCTGGATGGGTCATTCCAGGTGGGGTCTCACAAGGGCAGAGTAGAGGAACAGAAACACCTCCCTCAACCTTCTGGCGACACCTCTTTTGATGCAGCCCAGAACACAGCTGGCTTCATCATCATATGTTAAATTAATGTGGTTCCTGAATGCAAGAAAAATATTATTCTAGGGAATAGAGAAGATAAATCTTCAACCTCGAATCTTCAAAATATAAACCTTTGTATATGCAAGGTTTTGCTACAACTCTCATATGACTGCAATGCCTTTGCAGTTGGTATTTCACATCTTTCTGCTCAGCAGGAAGATAAATCCACACTAATATTCTGAATTAAGTTCTACATTAATGTGTACACACTTAAAACATGCCACAGGGTAAGTAACTGCAGAATTCTGAAGTTTTTTCTTAGGTGAGGTGGCGTGCTTGTGTGTCACCATATACTGCAAACACTGGGCACTACTGCCGTATAACTCTGAAAGACCTTGAAACTAGGACCAAAAGTACCGCAGATTTTTAAAAGTATAGGCTGATCCAAACATCCTTTTATCTCTACCCAACTTCAATGAAAGGCTTATGACAGTATACTAGATGTCTCTTAAAATACAGCCCTAAATTAATTAGTGAAGTGCTCTAGGGTCCATCCTAACACAAGGTGTAAATTTACAAGGCCTGTATGTGAGGTGCAAAGACTGATAGGATGTAGAGTAAGAGCATGTGATTATTTCACTTTTCTAAAGAAATCAGTGGTAAGCATACCAGTGTGGGATTTTGTTCTCTGAGCCAATTACTTGTTTATAATTGAAATTTCCTGAATGACTTTGCAGGCTTTGGCCTCCTATAGTGAGACCTTGGAAAATGAATAAGAACTATTTATACAACTAGTAGAAAGACATAGGAATAAAAGCATGTGTAGTGAAGGACAGAATAAAGTTGTTCATGCCTTCTTTGCTGGTTAATGGTCTGAGTAAATCTCAGAGTAAATTTAAGTGCTTAATCAAATTTCAGCCTGTCTTCCTTTCAAGGCACTGAATTGCTCAATGACTGCCCTGAATAGAGTAGAATAACACAATTTATCAGCAACGGGGAATGGATAAGAACTTAATTCATTAAAATACCGGTTCTGCTGAATTACACAGCCCCATGTGAAGGGTGGCATCCCTATGCCTAGGAATGCCATTGGAAGTTTAGGGTCCGAGTCTTGGCAACTACAAGTATAATATTATCCGGTTAATTATTTTAAATCAGTTATAGCTAATATAGAAATGTACTAATACTCTAGCACACCTTACAAGATAAAATTAGAAATATGTGGGGCTTTTATGTGTGTATATATATAGGGGTATGTTCACCAATGTAAAAGAGAGGCTGTATTTTCTCACAAATCTCATGGCATAGCTGGTTTTTTGCCAATTTGCTGCATTAAGTTGTCAGACTCAGGCAAGAAATGAGCTGAGTTGCTTCATTTGAGGTATAATGAATACTTTGCTTATTAAATTATCTTTTTTTTCCAACAACAAAATACTTAGCTGAGAAGACTTAGTATAACAAGGTTCATACAGGAAAAGGTTTTCCAGTATTCTCTTATGCAATTTAGAGTAGTTGACCTTTAATTAACCAGCCTCTCAGTGGTACACCTTATTGCAAAAATAACCAAGATGTATACTTTTAACATTTGTTCATAATAATCACCACTGAATTTGCTAGTTCTGTGTATTTAAAATAACCATAAAAGATTCTTCAATACCTCCAACTGAATGTACTTTTTATATACTATAAAGGCCTTTAGCAGCAAGTATTTAGTGACTTTTTGTTCAGTTACTATGGTAACTTTGAACTTTCTTTAGCTGTGGAAAAAAGCACCTTTTTTTCACTATCAAGAAAAAAAGTGGTTTTGAGCGAGAAGAAAAAATGGACATAGTTTATCAGATGAGCTTGTATATTTAAAAAATCTTTTCCGAAATACATTGAATATTTTTTAATTTAGATATCTAAAAAATTACTGAAATGGAGAGAAAGCAACTATTTTAATGAATATTAAGAAAGTTCATAACCAGGGAATACTATCTATAGATATATATCTATATTTATACACATATTGTATATATACAAATGGGAATTAGATTACATTCATATAATAAATTAAAGTTCAAATGTTATCTTTGTAGTGTGATCCAGTTCAGATCTTGGAGAATTTAAGGAAAAAAAACCTGAAAACATAACCAGGCTTATATTAGAGCTGTGCTTTATTAAGCCTCTTATTTTCATGTGAGGAATATGAGTGTAAGCAGAAGACTTGAGTAGAGTAGAAATGTGTAAGAATCCCTTGAATGTGGGGTCTTGCTGTGGGAAAATATTTAATGTAATGCAGGAAATAAATATTCTTGTGGGCACACTGCATAAAAATAATACAAAGATATACTTGAAGTATTCATGGTCTTTAACATCAAGCATCTTTATTTACATCAACTTGAGAAAATATTGATAGAAGAATTCCTTTGTAGCTTTTTTTTTGCTATTTGGAACATAAAGATTTATAGCTAGTAATATGGAATTATCTTTGTGATGGTTATCAAGGCAATATATTGGTAAGCAATTAAAATGTATAATCAAAAATGAGCATAAGAAAAAATCCGTGGCTTGGCAGTATAAAGCCTGAAAGCTTTCATTAATTCCTGCCTGTCTTTAATATATTAAATATTTTTTTTTTAGTATTCTTTTGATGAAAGCCACATTGCTTCTAATTACAACACAGGTACTTTTGTGATGCTGTAATAGAAAAGGCTCTGATGTAGAAAACCAAGGAAAAATAAGACTATATGAGCTACCTCCAGCTCTCTTGCTTAAGAAGTGTTCATGTAGTCAGCAAAGTTACACTGGTTTTACCATCTGGCAAGTTCACTCCATCAAGTTTCTTCACCTTCCTTTTTCTTTTCAAAACTATTTAAAATATGAATTTCATTTTTGTCAGCCATGTTGCTAATGGGAAATAAGAAAAAATATTGGCTGGGATAGGGGATAATTAAAAAAAGAAAGCAGTAGGCGTTTTTTCTTGGTGAATGGTACAAAACTATATTTGATGTGAGGGATAGATGATCAGAAACACTTGTATTATCTATTAGGGAAAAGGTCAAACTTTAAATTTCAGTGACTGATGTTGTCTTAGATAAATAAGCTATCTTTATTCCAAATGAGCTATTTGGAGATTGGATATTCTTGTTCTAAAACAGTGTGGAATGTACCTGATCCTGTCCTGCAGTGGAAATAGAGTTGTTGGTTGTGGTTTTTTTCCTCAATGTTATCCTGTGATGGTAGTCCAGACAAGTATAATATTTTTTTTTAAATCTAGTAAATACCACTCTTGCTTCAAGAGCATGGAATTTGCGGATGATAATGTTTGTCCAAGACACAAGCTTTTGTTCCTACAAGAAGCCACATTTTCAGATTCTTTATGAGAAACTAGACATCTACTTGAGGAAAAAAGCCCCAAAATTAGGATTAGATTTTAAGATTAGTTTTAGTGTGTAGTTGTTACACAGCCTAAATATTTGTACACAAAATACTTAGATGCAGCTAATGCCTACATCTCACTTCAGAGTAGATTGTATTAGCTTCTGGGATATAATAAATCCACTGGGCCCAATGCCTGAATTAACATAATAATTAAAGTTTCAGCACATTGTTGTAGGTCACAGAAAGAAAATGTTTAATCTTTCTGCATTCATCTGTGTACATTCAAGGCATTGGGAGGTCTACAGAGACTGAATTAAATTTAAGTGTATCAGAAATGAGCAGGGTGTTTTAAGAAAAATGTGAAAAAGATTTAACTTTGTTGGGAGCTGTTCATAATTGCTTTTGTTCTAACAATAAAAGGTACAGCAAAAATTGGGTCACTACCCAAGTTACAGCTCAATTAATGAGAGAAAGCTGTGGGTGTATAGCAGCCAAAACACAGAATTATCCTACATCTGCCCACTTGAGGATTTGGAGTTTGTTTGGTTCATAGATCATTGTCTGTGGTCAGCTGTGCCTGTAGGAAAAAACAAGAGCTGGGCTGGAGTGAGTAAGCACAGGATGTAGTAGATCATCTGAAAGTTACTGTACAAATCTAGTAGAGTGTTAAGAGAATGAAAATGTGCTTTTCCAAACGTAATCCTGGGCTTAAAAAATTGATGAAATTGAGAGGAAGATTTAACGTAATTTTATGAGTCTTGAGAGAAGCCAAGGAATATTAAAAGTTATCTTGTCCTGGCACTACTCACTAGCCAGGGAGAAATATCTGGATGCTGACTATTGCACCACCAGAAATGGGTCAAGCGGCAGCTTGTCTTGAAACCAGTTTGGAAATCCATGGTAAACTCCTGAGTTTTAATAGAATCTTTAGCTGCAGTTTTCCTTTCTTCTGAAGCAGTTCTTTGCTAATACAGGGGTAAATGAATTTAGTCATTTAATGGCTAATTTCCTGTGCTAGGCATCCACTTGACAGAAGAACCACAACAGGATGGGTGAAGAAAAGTTCTGTTTGTGTTACAGTATTCTGAGGAGCCAGAGCAGGCTGCTGTTCAGCTTTTTTTTGTGCTTGTGCAAAAAGCCTCAAAAAGTGAAAGAGGAGGACAGAAAATAAAAATGGGGGGCCTGAAGCTGCTTAAATTAGTCTGTGTTTCTTGTATGGCAGCACAGAAAAGCTGCTTATTAAGTCAGTATTGGGGGAGTAGGGAAATAACTGAGAGGGGTGTAGCAGGAAAAATGAGAGTTGCGGGAGCTGCCCCTGGATACATCGAACATTCCTAATTTAGTGGCTAACAGACTGATGAATGTTGCCTGCTTTTGCTTATGAGATGGAAATACTTCAGTGGGCATATTGTCTCCATAGCCCCAGACTAATGTAAAAACAAATAATCCTTGAATAATAAAATAATCAAATTATCCTCCAGTTAAATTGTGTTTTACCTCTAAATTTCAGTTTAGGAATCCAATGAAAATGAACTTGGGTAGAAGAGAATTAATAAAGAATGGACTGCTAGTCTGCAAATTTCTAACTTAATTAAGCAGAATTCTTAATGATGTACATACCTTTAATTTTAAATCATTTACATCTGTACCACTCTTTCATTTGAATACTGTGATATAATGTTACCTCAACAATAGAACTGATGGGCGGGATTCTAAAATGCTTTAAACACAGCTTCCTATTAGTTTTGAATCTAAACTCTTAGGAAATCTGTAGGGTGTAGGAGCCTTGGGGAGAAATATAGATAATAATTACCAAATGATTTCTTCACAGATGCAGTAATTCGCTCTCCTGAAAGTTCAGAAAGGTTTAAATAATTTTGTGAACATAATAACTGATCTGATGATGAATGCTAGTGTGTTTTGTCAAGAACTCTTAAATTTTAATTAATTTAAAGGTATCCAGAGTAGTAATCAAATAGCTTTAGAAGTGTAATGACATGTACTCAGAATCAAATATCTGCTGTATTGTGCGTAAAAGGCTTTACTTATTTTCTCAGGGTGCTATAAAATGAGGAGGAACTTTAGAAAAGCAAAACTATATTCAGCAACACAAAGGAAACAGCAGGGTTGTAGAAGAAGGTTGAATTAATAGCCTGTGTAACTCAGAGTGCAAGCACTTTCTGTATATTGATCCTGTCACTCTGGCTACGGCACAATGGCATTTTCCTAATGTAATAAATGTAAAACCTAACCAGCCCCTGGGGCTGTGCATCTAAACAGCTGATAGGTAATTACAGGAGACCTATGAGGCACAGGTGGGAGAGAAAAAATGGAGGCTGCTGAACACCAAGAGCATTGGTGTTCAAATTATGATTTGAAGCAAAATTTGTTACTCTATACTGTAGAGAGAAAAAAAAAAAAAAAAATTTTATTTTTTCTGAGGGGAAAAGAAGGGGTTTATTACACTGGAAGTTTGCATAGAATTTTTTCTGTGCTACACTATTTGTGTATGAATAGTCAATCTGGTTATAGACCTTGCTCCTGATTCCTGTGTGGTTTAGTGTGGGACCAGCAGTCATGCTCAGGCTGTGCAGGAGGAGCCAGCCTGTGGTTCCTGCTGTTGTTGACACAGGCTTCAGTCTTGTATTCTTTTCCACACTGGTTAGGAGATAGGAATTTGTGGAAAATAGATGTCAGTTGCCAGAACATTTGGTGCAAGGATACAGACTCCATTCCTTCCTTCCCTGCCCTCTCCAGTTGACAGCTTAGTGGAGTACCAGGAGCTGTGGTGAACCCAATCTTTGTGCCTTGAGACACAGCAAAACTTTAGACCCTGAATGCAGATTAGAGTGTTGTAAGAGTATCCAAACGTGAAATTTATGTGATGTGCTTGTCAGTAGAGTGTCACACCTTTTCTCTTTTGATTATCCTTTGTAAGATATGTTAAATTGTTTTTTCAATTGTGTTTTCTTCTGTAAGTGTTCTTTGGATGATTACAGTCTTGTTTTTATTTCATATCTGTAGGGCATGAGGCTGTAAATAATGCTAAGCTGCTAAGCAGTAATAATAAATATTGAAGTATTTTAAGCAGCTATTTTAGACAAGTTCCTGAAGAGGTGAAATTACTTCTTAATACCTAATGTTTCTAAAATGAGGCAGTATCTCTGACAGTGTCACTCTTTCTATGTACATCTTTTTTTTTTACCCTTTCCATTACCTGAGAAATGAGTTCTTAAAATTTGTTAGATCCATGCAATGATGCAAATATATCAAATTATCTATGGCACTCTAAGTATCTCACCTTCTTAGACATATTTATTACATAAAGAGCAGGATAAAGTTCTAGTGGTGCAAATGTGCTGTCTTCAGTGGAATTTACCAGCAGATAACTTGGCCCAGTCATGACAGCAAATCTTTCCCCTAAAATATCAATACAACACTAGAGTCCAATTATTTGTATACTGTGCTAATCTTCTTTTGCTTTTACAGTGTTCCTGCAGGCTTCTATAAAAAGACTATTGGTAATCTCAGTAGGGAGGCCTCCTTATCAAGCAGTTTCAAAGACTTACGACTTCTGAAAAAATAAGGATCAGGAGGTAATACTGAATTAATGGTGAAGGGGCTAGTCAGTCTTCAAAAAACTAAATGTGTAGCATATATAATACTGATTATTTTGCTACTTGCAGAAGTTTTCTTGGATTTTCACAGATTTGATAATAAGACTTGGAGAGAGTTAGAAATCTTTTACATTTTTAAAATACACGCCTAAAATCGTCCTTTAAATATAAATCTAGATGTAGCTCTTTTTATATATTCACAGTTGAAAATAAATCAGTGCACATGTAGTTTTAAAGCTATGGTGAGGCCAAGAAACCTGCTTATCAATTTTTGAAAGTCTCATTTAAAAGAAAAATTGGTATCAAGAGTAGATCTTGAAAGCCTTATTTTTTTTATAGCTTACTGGAAGTATGTTAGAACACTGTTAAACTCTGTTTAAGAGTGAATGTTGCCAAGCCCTGGTATTTGTTGAAAAGAAGAATAAGAAATGCTGCGGAGAGGGACCTGGGAGTCCTGGTGGACAGCAAGCTGTCCCTGAGCCAGCAGTGTGGTTTTGTGGCCAAGAAGGCCAGTGGTGTCCTTGTCCTAATGCACCTAATGGGGTGCATTAGGAAGAGCATTGCCAGAAGATCAAGGGAGGTGATCCTGCCCCTCTACTCAGCCCTGATGAGGCACATCTGGAGTGCTGTGGTCAGTTCTGGGCTCCTCAGGGCAAGAGAGACATGGAGCTCCTGGAGCAGGTCCAGTGGAGAGCTACTAAGTTGGTCAAGGGTCTGGAGAACCTCTCTCCTGAGGAAAGACTGAGGGAGCTGGGGCTGTTCAGCCTTGAGAAGAGATGACAGAGAGGGGAACCTCAGCAATGTGTCTTAAGAGAGCTGTCAGAGGATGGACCAGGCTCTACTCAATAGGACAAGAGGCAATGGGCAGGAACTGACGCACAGGAAGTTCCACCTGAACATGAGGAAGAACTGTGCTGTGCGGGTGACCAGGCACTGGGACAGATTACTCAGAGAAGGTGTGGAATCTCCCTCACTGGAGATATTCCAGAACCATCTGGACACAATCCAGTGCCATGTGCTCTGGAATGACACTGCTTGAGCAGGGAGGTCAGACCAGATGTCCCACTGTGGTCTCTTCTAGCTTGGCCCATTCTGTGATTCTGTGAAGTGATAGCAAGAATTATCTCATTTAACAATTTACAGTTTTTACTTGAAACACGTTAAGATATCTATCAAATTTCTTTGGATTGTGTCCTCCTTTATCATGTTGTGGGAGTAAGCTTTAGACAATCATGGAAAAACGTGTGGGGGAATAGGTTTCAGAGCTTTAATATTTCATTGATGTCTTGCTATGTGTTTAAGAAGCTTTTCCATGCTACAGAATTGGAATGTCCATAAGCAGGCTTGTTTCATGAAGTGGCTTTGTAGTGGAAATGATTTATTTCAGCAACGCTTTTTTCTTAAAAGTCTTTGTTATGTAGCTGCTACTACTCCTTTAAAACTTGATGTAAATTGCATCAATAGCTATCCGTGATTGTTAACACAAAAACCTTACTTACATATTTTATTTGCAATCAGATAAATCAGATTTTGAGACTGTCATGTGTGAAATTACCATCTGAATATCTCTGGTTGTTATTTACACAAAGCCCTGGTGTTACATTCAGACATAAGTTCTTACTTACGTGGAAAGTGATCTTTCCTGAACATCTCCCATGTTCTGAAATATCGTGACCTAAATTTTGACTGGGGGTAGCGGGAAGAAGGGGTATGAAAAACAGTTGTATCCTGTCAAACCATTACAAAAATAGTGCTAGTTTTGCTTTTTTGATTATTGTCCTGGAAACTGAGTGTTAATTTAGGAACAAACAATAGCACCAAAAAAAGCAAAAAATAGCTAAAATACATCAGTGTAGAATATCATCTGTCACACTTCTGTAGATTTAATGAAGCTTTAGTGTCTTTTCCAGAATAAAATGTGTTAAATTAGTTTGAATTCAGTTTGCCTTTTCCGCTATCCTTAACACATCTCTACTTTTATATATTCTTTTATCCGACTGCTGCACACAAAATACAAATGGAGGTGCGAGAGTTTTTTTATTAGTAGGGCTTATTCTGATCTTCAGATGTGATTGGAGATTACCAGTGGCTGCTGGTTAGTGAGAACACTGACCAGCATATGGCTTAGCCAACCTTTGCCTCTCAGCAGGAACTGCAGTGCAGTAAGAAAAGTCTCTGAAGGAGAAAAACTAAGATACAAGGAAGAAGAGAGTGGAGTGCAGCATTGAAACAACAGGGGAAAAAATCTGACAGTAATAGGTCAAAATATTTCTAGGAAGGTATGTTGCAGCCTGAAGACATGGGAACAGCACTATCATATCCATCAAGGTTTTCTGTGTGTTGGCAAGTTCTTTTGAGTGTTTCACCTGAATTTT
This sequence comes from Rhagologus leucostigma, assembly GCA_013397725.1. NCBI lineage: Eukaryota > Metazoa > Chordata > Aves > Passeriformes > Rhagologus > Rhagologus leucostigma. The sequence goes on from VZTD01004439.1 coordinate 1,158,245, forward strand.
TAAATAATCATTTCCTGATTCTGCATTTGCCCTTGGATGTTTCTTACCATACATATGCAGGTGGTTGCAGTTCTGTGTAAATACCTGTGGGTATTTTTCTCTGTAAAGTACAGACAGTTCAGCTGCTTTTATTGCCATGACCTTGACCAGATTCCCTGTTATACAGATAGTTGTTAATATTTTTTTTTAATTTGCCTCCATTTTAAAATACACATTTATTTTTTTAACTGTGGACGCATAATTGATTCTTCTTTCCAGAGGAGAATGTTGTCTGTTCTTAGCCCAATTCACTAAAGGTCTGTGCTGTTCTCAGACTAAATGTTTGTGTTGTCTTTAGTGCTTTGTCCATCAGTTACATTCATAAAGGTAAAATATCATTAGTCATTGTAGTGATCATTAATCAATTTAACATTTGAAGGAAGGTTATCTGAATTTTTAATGAAGTTTATTAGTCATTAGAGTTCAATACCGATTATTTTTAAAAATTTAAATTGGAACTATTCTTTTGCTCACTAAATGAAAATTCTTCTACCTTTGTCATCTTTGGAAGAAAAAACTGTTTCCAAAAATATTATATTGAATTTGTTATAACTCTCACGTTATTTTTTAATAATAACCTTTCTGATCCCATAGCACATTTGAACACCTGACCCAGGTACTGATGGTGGCTGAAGGTAATTCTGGAGTACCGAAAGAAATATCAAATACATCACAAGAAGGCTTATTGGTCCTGATACTACTTCTTATATGAAGCCTTATGTTAAAAAATACAGTTTTGGCTGAATTATTTTCCGCATGACAATGAATTAAGGATGATGAAGCTCAAAGAGTAGTTTTGACTAACGGTCTGCCTGTCTTTGAGAAGTTTTGAGGTTCTTCTACATCCAGAATTAATCAATAAAAAAGAGTTATTTTACTCTGTAGCTGACACAGTAATTCCTCTCACTGTATTTGAAAGAGGCAGGGTTGCAAAGAGATATTAGGCATGGCTTGTTTAGATCAAATATTTCTAGTGTAGCAACAGGCCATTAGCACATCTCTGTGCTCGTTATTTTGGACAGCAGATTTCTTCAGCTGAGACTTCAGCTTCTCAGATCCCCTTTGTTGCTGTAGGATCCTTTCATGGAATGTATTCCTCGTATGCTCAGTAACTTGGAAATATATTTCTTTGTTTTACATGTGAAAAATCTTTATTAAATGAGAGTATCCTCAACAGGCTGGAAGATGTAATAAAACAACTGTTTTCATATTAAATTTCCCATGCTTATAGGAAGACCAAGAGTTATAAATAGCTTCTTCCAAACGTGTTTTGAAGACTAACACAGAGATCCAACAGACTTTTCCCAAATGTTTTTGTGTAGATGTTCCTTCAATGATACAATCTTACGCACAGACAGAAGAAAAAAGTGATGGTTTTGTTAATCCCTTCTGGAAGGTGTTTTGTTTTACCTTTTTCAAAACCATGCTGTAGCTCTTTTTACTGAGTCAAATGCTACATATTCTCTGAGGCAAGTGCAAAACTGATTTTACAGCACTGGCTCATCATGTACATAATACCATTGCAGTGGCATTCCCTCTGCATCTCTGGAAAGCTTATTGCTACAAAGGGCTTCTTTTAACAGGAGTTAATTAGGACTAGAAAATTGCTTGTTGTTTTTTATTGCATCCAAACCCCAGGACATGCTGCACTAATCCTCTAGTGCTGCGTGGTGCCGTAAGAGAGGTATTCAGCTGATGTCTCAGAAGTTTCTTATTAGCTTTGAAACTGTTTCTTATCAGATCATTTAACTCATTAACTCTTTCTACACATAATGATAAATTCATATAATGCATTAGTTAGAGATTGTTTTCTTCCTTATTCTTTCATTTGAAATGTGTGTTTAAATGTAATATCAACAAAGTCAAAAAAAGTTTTCATTCTTTTCCAATTCCACATTTTTATTTAAGACAATGAAAAATGCATGCAACTCATTTGGAAAACCCTCAGCAAGGAGTAAGGTACTACTGCGTCATCCAAGGAGCAGTTCAGAAAATGGATTTTTGTCCAGGACAGAGACTGCTTTCAATTTTTGCAACAACTGCATTTGTTTTTTGTGCAGCTCTCCTCTGTAAGACACAAGCAGAAGAGAGCCAGCCCAGGCTGCAGAGGAAGAATTTATCTTTCCTGTTTCATCATCCAAAGCAGATTAATTCTAAAACTTGCATTTGTACAAGTTATATAGTTACATGGAGTAAAATTAAAACCACTATTTTTTCCTATTGTGACCATCAGTTTTTCTACCAATTCTGTAAGCAATCTGATACTGAAAATCTGTGCTTTTGATCTTTTGAAAGCTAGAAATCTGCATTTTGCAGTTGAGCTGTAAAGTCAGTGGAAACCTTGAGGCCTGGAAAAGGCCTTTGGAAAGCTGTCCAGTACAGTTTTTAGCTTGTTGCAGAAACTGAAGCCTGTATTTGTCGGGATAATGCTGCTCTGATTTCCCAACTTCTTACCAAAATTCATAATTGAGTTTTTAGGCAACAGTAAGGCTGAGTAATAGCAGTTTCTCCCATGAGTGTAGAAGAGATATGAGAGTATTTGACATATTGCAGTTTATTCTTAATTTAATAGGAATGCCTTTAAAATCATGATTTCAAGCTTTGGGGTTTTGAGTAATTATATAAGAGGCATTATCACTAAGATATAAAGTGCAGGACACTGTAATCTACTTATTAATGATGCAACTGTTAATTGGAAAAAGGTTCTCTTATTTTCACCTTCTAGCAGTTTAGTATTTAATGTATACTAAAAGGGCACCTTTCCTGAAAACTCCTGCTTGCTTTCTTTTCCCTCCCCAATTGCAAATCTACTTTTGAAGTGCATACTCTGTGTGATTAAATAAAAGGACGTGAAAATTAGTGAGGAAATTGCATGGTGTAGCCATTTTACTAATGAATTTAAATGGCTGTTTAGCAAAATGGAGTAATTTATCACTTATCTAGTGTTCCCTGTAAGTCATTTATCATGAGTAGCAACTATCATAATTTTAGTCTAATCTGAGATGGTGGGAAGGGATCAGAGGCTCATACTTCAGAGGTTCATACTTCTTGTAATTGGTTACTGATTTAATGATTGTGTGTAAAACAAAACAGGAGCTGGAAAACTTTTCCAAGTTTCTTTGCATCATAATATTATACCTGACTTTGTATCAGTTATGCTGTTAAATTTTTCTTGGCAGGTAGAATTTTTCTTTGCACCTCATTTTAGTTAAATGAATGTTAGTTTTGCTTTTATGCTGGACACCAGTAGTGCAGCCTTTGGTGCCTAGGATCACAGGTGCAGTGTGTTTTTTGAGATAAACCATGTTCTGATAGTATTATGTCTTGAACAGAGACTATGGCAGTCCAAAGCACTTGGTGGTTATAGCAACTAACCAAAGTTTTACTTTGGCGTGGTTTTGAGTGAAACGTTTTCTGCCAGAGAAAGGCTTGAATTGGTTCACCAGATCTCTGAATCTTTGGAATGAATAGACACTTCTACAGTTTGCTTTTTTTTTTTTTGTCCTGCAGAAGGATCATTTAAAACAATAATAAGAAGTGCTTGAGAAGTAATTTCTCAGTCCTTCAGAAGAAATTGCTTCTGGTCTTGTATAACCTCTCTGGTTTTGTTCTCATGTTAGGCTAGTCATGACTACCTCATAATGGACTTATTCCCTCAAAAAGGGAAGGGACACAGACATTTGTACTTACTGGAGGGGGAAGGGAGCATAAAATAAAGAAGGAAATAAACACATAGATATTTCCCAGCTGTGGATTTGGAATCATGAATCTGATTTTTTTTCTCTGAGTTGCTTCCTTGGAATTTTCTGTGGAGATTTGTTTAGAGGGCAAGGAGTATAGTTTCTGGAAAAGAAAATATTTGAAAAATGAAAGGAAGCATGGAAGATTCTTCTGTTAAAAAAAAGTTATTTACAAGAGATGAGAACAGAAAACTGCTAGTGTACAACAGCACCAGTACTTGCAAAAACTAACTCAACCATAACGGATAAAGCAGACCCTCTGCATTCTTTCAGAATGAATTTCTTAGGCTTTATCATAATTCCATCATTTTTGTTGGTTTCATACTTAAGTCTTAAATTTGTTAATTAGGCAGTCATGTTTTGGCTTCTTCTTTGAATGCCTGTAATTTTTTTCTATGTGCAGTTTGGTCAGCCTTTATTATATGACTGGGAATCAAAAAACGGTCAAATTCTGCATAACATTGTGAGAATGACTTTATAGTCTTTGTAATTTTTCATCTTAAGATCCAGTGAGTGATGTATTAATGGAAGTGTAAAGGCTGGCTTCCTAAAAGAGCAGTGTGCTGAGAATACGCCTGGTGCATCCTGAGACCATTCCAGGTTCAATGGTGCACACCTCATGTGGAGGGTATTCCTGTTGCATGGAATGGCAAGCCATTAGTTTGCTACTACTGCGAAGTTTGCCACAGAAGTAGCAGTTCAGGCTGTCTGGTTTTATTCTATCAGTCATTCTTGTTAATGGTTTTGTCTACATGCTGTTTTAGTATAGTTTTCCCAAGCTGCATTACTTTTTCAGAAAGACTTTATAAATAAGTTGATGGTGTAGTGGATAAATGTTTGAATTTTAAATTGTTGTAAAATGGAGCACTAAACAGTACATCTGGGAACATACTAGACTCTGGTTTGGCATAATTTATTTATTCAGAACACATTTAATGTTTTGAAGATTGTAGATAAGGAACTTGACTCTTAGAAGTAGAGTATCAGCGGTGTCAGCTTATTTTCTCTCTGACAGTAGTTATTTTGGCAGACAGATAAATTGACAGCACTCTACCAGGTTTTGTTGTGTAATAATAGGTTTGTCACATGGGTTGTTGGGGTTTGGTTAATAAACGCTTGGGTTCTTCTTCTATAAAGGAACATTGCAGCCATCAATGAACAGATTTGATTTACTCCTGCTACAGTTTTATTTCTCTTGTCTGTGGTCCCATTATTATTACTACTTATTAAGATCAGAGCATCTGGTCCTATGTATGTGATTTAAATCAGGCATGGACACATGATCAAATCATTATGGAATCAGCCAGACCTGGTTTATGATTTAATACTGCCAGTGAGATGGGTGGATGTGCCATAAAGCTTAGCATAGTGCTTATGTAGGATTGTAAAATCTGCTAAGGCCCATGGAAGTATGTCTTCTATATGGTTCATCAGACTAAGGGCCTAAATTAGCTTCTGAAGAACTAAATATTAAAACTGTTGTTGACTTCAATGGGGCAAAGAAACAAACCCTTTCTGCAGCAACAGGCGTTTTACCAGAGTGTTTCTCTTGTTTGAATCCTTCCTGTGACACAAACAGGTCGTGTCATTCTGCATTTGCACACTTTCACTGCCATAATATACAACAATTTACAGTACTCAAAATTCAGAATAAAAACATGTTAAACTCCCTTATGGTGTTCTTATTATCTTGTGCTTTTCTGTGCAGGTAATTACATTTTAATCATTAAATGAAGTGCAACACTTCATACTGGCTAGAATGACTGCCATGCATTTTTAATGGTTTCTCTAAGTGTCATTAAGTGATAATTTGAAAAAATAAACAAACAACCAGCAGTTTACACAACTGGTTATTAATGAAGCCTGTTCTTAATTTGCTTAAAGGATCAACAAAAATGTTGGTATGTAATGTAGCAACAGATTATGACTGGGTTTTTTTACATAAAACATTTGAATGTTTTATATATGTATTTTTTTTAAATTTTTTCATTCTAAATACATGCATTCATATCAAGAGTAAAATAGCATATCTTCTTGATATTAAAAAGTTGATACAGGGTTGATTACCGATATTGTTCGGTGGCTTTTCTGTCCTTTGCTGAAACATTTTGACTTATGTGCCGCTTGCTGTACGTGTGCTAAAAAAGTCTGGTTTTCAGTGACGAAGCACAAAAAAGGTTTGTAAGCTGCTTTCCTCTTCTTGGTTTTCCTGAATCTTTGCTAGCCTGTGGAAGACCTTTGGCTGTTTTACCTCCTATCTTCCCATTTCAGAGCTGGGTATGGCAAGGCACAGTTGGAGTTGCAGTGCCCAATCATTTCCCAAATATCAGTGCTAGATTGAGGGCAAAGGTGCCTGAGGTTTCATCCAAGTGATCATAAGAGGGAGGTTTAATTTTTTTGTGAGGAACGAGTTACTCTGAAGAAATGTGGAGATATTTTATTGGTATTTTCCCCCCCTTTCAAATAATTTCTGTAAAATTTGCAGCTTGACCAAACTAGAATATTGTCATAGAAGATGGTATTTGAATGCACGGCGTGGAAACAGTGTGAAAATAGCAAATAATGGGTATTTTTGGGTTTGGCAGGTGAGCAGAAAAGATAGTTTGGTAGGAAAAGCATGCAATTAGTGTCTCTATCCACAGTGTTCAAACAGGTTTTTTGACCAAAATGTTTTCTCTGAAGTAAAATACTATGCTCAAGTTTTAGCATTTTTGTTTTCAAGTCAAATTCTGTTTTTAAACAAATGAATGCTAGTTTGATGTGAATATAAGTAATTTGTTGCAAATTTTAATTTGGTGACATTGATGAGTATCATGGACTGTATTATTAAAGCTAAAAGGAATGACAGAGGGTTCAGAAATTAACAGTGAATGCTGCAGGGATAGTGCTTGAAGAATTACTCAATTTTTTTCTTGGATGACCTGCTTGCTTGTTCAGGTCCTTGTTTAGGAATATTTTTTCTAAGAAAATGGCCTGGCATGTGTTTAACTTCCATACATATCCATGTCTGTGTGAATTATGTGGTTTTACAGAAGTAAATACAGTGTATAATGTGTGTGTACAGTGTATAATATGTGTGTACATAAATACTTTGTGAGTTGATTCATTTATGTCCTTCAGGTTTTTTGTGTTATAGTCATTAAATGCATGGGGCAAAACTACATGTACCAGGTTGCTGCATCTGTTTTATCATCTCCCCATTGTAGGTATTCATGCTGTTTTAATATGCCTGTGCGGCAAGCACCCTTAGAAAATAAATTTGCTCTTGAGCATTTCATGCTTTTATTAAATATTCATTAGAATGAGATGCAGGGTATTCCTGCAGACTGCTGCTTCGAGTGCATTGAAACCTCAGAAAATGCACTGTTTGTGAATCCTCTATGCTCCACAAGCCAAGGTGTTCCTCCTCTACTGAAATGTGTCAGGGTCCAGGATGCGTTGCTATCAGTGCAGTGGTGTTCTGCATGTAGGACCGATTTGGAAGGTTTAAGGCCTGGAGAACACATCAGCTCCTCCTGCATATTTACTGTGCGTGGTGAATGGCCAAGGCAGGAAGCAGCCTGTGCGCTGTGCGTGACCAACTGCTTGTTGAAACAGAGGAGCGTGGCTGCATATGAAGCTGGAGACTGTTTTGGTTTGATTTTGTGTTTTGTGAGACGTGCTGCCAATAGCAGGAAAAAGCATCCTGAAAGGTGCTCAGGGAGGTGTTTTTTTTTTTTTTTCCTTTTTCAAAAACTGTTTGTTTACAAAATAGGCCAAGGCTGTGAAATCCAGCTGTTGATTTCCTGTAACAAACTGATTTCTTTCACTTGGGGTTAGATCCAGCTGAATCTTGCTTTGAGCTGTGAAGAGAGCATAATTGATAAACAGTCATTTTGGGTTTTTTACATTGTAGTCTAGTATGAGTTGGCTGTTCCCACAAAAAAAAGCCCACAACTCCCCCCTCCCACCAAGTAGCAAAAAACCAAAACAAAAACCCACCAAGAATTCTGCATCAAATCTGAGAGAAAGCACTTCAGTAAACACAGACTAATAATTTTTAATGTTCT